>CM053786.1:384517259-384789505 GCA_028749045.1 Cupressus sempervirens
TGGTGGGAAAATTTGATTCCTTTGTCAAGGACTCAACCCACTTCATCCAATTCATCAAGGGTGCTCATCTAGATAGTAATGATCTCTTGGTGAGTTTTGATGTTTTCTCTCTCTTCACAAAGGTTCCTATTCCCGATTCAGTTGAAATCATGAAGCTTAAGACCAATGTGGAGATTGTTAGTTTGGTTGAGTTATGCCTCAAGTCCACTTTTTTCTCTTTCCAAGGGGTCATCTCCAAGAAAGCTGAGGGTGTAGCCATGGGATCCCCGCTCTCCCTGATCATTGCCAACATTTATATGGAGCATTTTGAAGAGGTGGCCCTTCAATCTTTTCCTCTTAAGCCTAAGTGGTGGAAGCGACATATGCACATTTTTTGGCCTCATGGGATGGATAAATTAGAGGAGTTCCACCAACACATCAACAACATAGCGCCTTGCATTTCCTTTATCAAAGAGCTTGAGTCTAACAATTGTTTGCCTTTCCTTGATGTCCTTCTCATCAAGAAACTAGATGATACCCTTGGTCGTCAGGTGTTCAGAAAGGCTACACATACAGACTCATATATTGGTTCATCCTCCCACCACCCCCCTAGCCAAAAATTTGGCATTCTTAAGACCCTTTCCCTAAGAGCCTATATAATTTGTGATGATGATCATTTAAGCCTTGAACTAAACCACTTGAGTCACATTTTTAGGCTTAATGGTTACTCTACCAGACAAATTTCTAGAGCTCTCAACCAAGCTAAGTCCCTCCACCTTTCCCATTGTGATCCCAAACCTTCCCCAACTCCTCTTGGTTTTTTTTCCTCTCTCCCCTTTGTCAAAGTTATTTCACAAAGAATTGCCAAGATCTTGACCAAAAAAGGTTTGAGAGTAGCTTTCAAACCCCTACCCAAGATTAGAAACCATGTCCCACCTCTAAAATAATTAAGAGATGCATATTCTAACTCAAGGGTCTACAAAGTTGCTTGCTCTTGTGGGACTCCTTATATTGGCGAAACTAGTCACTCTTTCCATACTCGGATAAAAGATCACATTGTAGACATTCGACATTATAGGGTTTGCAAATCATCCCTAGCTGAGCATTCTTTCTCTCCCAAACACCACATCTGTTTGGCAAACATGCAGATCCTAGCCAATGAGGACAACTATTTCAAACTAAAGCTTAAGGAAGCCTCTGAGATCTTTAACCACCCCATTAACCTTAATCATGATGATGGTTGGACCCTCAATCCCTAGTGGCAACCAATGTTAACCTCGAGGTGCAATGACCATTGTCATGAGGGGTAATCCTGCTCTCTCACCCTCCCTCCCTCTCCATCCTGCTTGGTCGCTTCCCCTCTCCACCGGTGGGTTTCTCTCTTTCCCTTCATTTTCTCCTTATTTGCTTTTTTCGGTCTACTTGTTGCTTTCGTGCTTCTTCTTTGTCTTGACTTTTTAATTTCTTGTTGCTTTGATTTCTCTCCTCCTTGTTTACTTCTTAGGGTTTTCAAACATTGCATAATTCTTTATTTTATTTTTTCATTTTTTATTTTTTATTTTTTATTTTTTATTTTTTTATTTTTTTTGCATTATTATATATATATATATATCACATGTTAAATAAAACACATACACACACTATATCTCATGTGCATTTGTCTTATTCAATATGTCATATAGGTTTATGTTTCATACTTATATATTATTACCTTGATATATATATATATATATATATATATATATATATATATATATATATATATATATATATATATATATATATATATATATATATGTATATATATCTTTCGATATTTTTCGCATACTCTCTCTCTCTCTCTCTCTCTCTATATATATATATATATATATATATATATATAACATTAGATATTTGATACATTTTTTCTATCTTTCTCTATATATTTTATATATTTGTGACATATATATATATAACCAATTAAATAAAATGCATACACAGACCTTATCTTGTGTGCATAGGTTTTATTCAACAGGTTATACAGATATATGTTTTTACTTTTATTTTATATACTTTCCTATATATATATATATATACACATATATTCGCTTTTGTATGTACATAATTTTGGAGCGTGCACATAGTAGTTATACTATGTGTACATGTGTTTGATATATATATATATATATATAGTGTTTGTTTGTATATTTGTTAATATGTATTAATTAGCTATCTTTTTTTTTTAGAGAATTTTTTGGTTGTTTAGTTTTGTTTTCTTTCTATGTTTATCTATTAACAATTGTGTTAAATAAAATACATGCACACACATACACTTGTTATATGATGTGTGCACGTGTATTGTGATTGTTGTTTTTATTTGGTTATATGTATTTTTAAACTTTCTTTTCATTTTTATTTGTTTCTTATTGTGATTTTTTCTTGTTCTTATTTATTACTATTTTTTGTGTTTCTTAGTGTTGGATGCCTATTTTTTACCTCACTTTCACACACTCTTTCTTACATAGTCTCTTTATATGATTATATATCTTGGTAATATTACTTGCTTGCTTCATTTGGTTATATTTCTTGTTTTTCCATAGGTTTTATTTTTATTATGTATTTGTTTATCCATGCATATTTCTTATGTTCTAAGAATTGGTAAGTTGTGTCATTACTTTTCCTACATTTGATTGATTTCTTGGTTTTTTTGATTTTATGTTCTTTCTTTCTTGTTGTGTGTGGAGTGTGCCCTTGTTAGTTCCTTGTCCAAACTTTTTTCCTCCTTTGGTTAGCATGCAATCTCTCTTCCTCTTGGTACCTTTATCTTTTGGGTCAATCAACTTTTGCAACTCGTTTTGTTTTACATCTCTTGCTCTATTTTCATCCTGATGATGGATCATGTAGTGTGATTCGAAACGTTGATGGTAAAAATCTCTACACAATCAAATCCAAAAAAAAAAAATATTATGCAATGGATTGTGGAAATCTGATCTCTTTAATTGAAACCCTTCATGGGAGGGAACTCTGTTTCAAATCCAAATAGCTAGAGGTGTTACGGATCAAGCTAATGAAAAAGGTTGAAGATTTGGCTTTTCTTAAGAGATGTCGTGACTCCCACTTGATCCTCTTTTTTTTGAAAATCAAACACCACCTATGGGGTGTGTACACCAAGAAGATTTTTTTTCAGGCTAGTCTATCTCTCCTCAGATCTGTTATTCAGTCTACAAGGAGATCTATCAATCATTTAAATGCAAGATTGCTCCCCCTACACCTTGAGCTAGCTTCTTCCGTTCGTCCAGACCTTTGGACAAGTCTTGACATATCCTCATATGCCAGAGCCCTAGGGCATCAAAAGGAATGTATTACTAGGAAAAAGAAGAAGTTTGAGGCTCTTGCTCACAAATTTCAGCGCTGTCAAGCATGGTCTAGTCATTTCTTTGGGTCTCGCTTCGTGTTTCTCCATTCTCAGTAGTGCCTCCCTACACATCATCATCTGTGGAACAAACACGCTGCTCATCTTGATTCCAGGTCAAGTCGGTCTTGTTGTTCTCCTCACCATGTGGCCTCCACTCTACAGACCTTGCTTGAAGAGTCATCTGTTGCTGTTGGTTAAACTTGGGTGCTTGACGGCTCCTTCTGGTTACATCTTCTGCACCACATGACTATGTAGCATTTTTTGTCTTCCTCCAAACCTTTGGCAATGTAGCCATACAACTCTATACAGGGGTCTAGCCATAATTGCTCTCTTCCGTGGGCTGAAGCTACTCAATGGTCTGATTCTAATGTCAATGACTTCTCTTTTGCAACCTCAATTTCTAATGCCAATGTCTCTCCACTGATTTCCTCAAGTATGTCTTCTTCTAATGGTGTGTCTTCTATGTCTTGCAGTCTTAGCTGTCTTTCTGTCTCTTCGGTGGTTGGTATGCCTTAAGCCCCTAAACCTCTTGATGATGTTTTGAGCCTTGGGTCTTTTCAACCCACCATAAGTCTAGTCTCTCCTAGGGTCGCTTCAAGCTGCACTTATGGAGACCACCTAACTCATTCCAAGCTTTGTCCTTCACCCACCGCGAGCCATCTGTATCCTCACCCATTGTTTGAGATCATGGATGGGGATCAGTTGTCTTCTCAATTGTCACCCTCCCACACCTCAGGTTCTTTGGCTTGCCCCCTTCACAGCCCTTCCTCCCACTCTTCCAATTTTGTGCACCAATGGGACAAAAAATTGGTCATCAACCTTGCTGATGTCCCCCTTGACCCACATTATTTTAATTTCTTAAAACGGGGCCTTAATTTTGTGGTGGCACCTCATGCCATTTCGCAAGTTGACTTCTTGGTAGAGATTGAGAATTCTATTCGTTCTCTACCTAATGATGCCACCAAAGAAATTAGACAAGATTGTGCAGTTGCTTTGAGGCAGGCCAAACCTCCTATGTGCAACATCCCCAAACTTGAGTTTCTTTCCTTCAAAAGTTTGTTGCATCACAATGACTTGGTAATCACCAAAGTTGACAAAGGAAATGCCACAGTCATTATGAACAAACAAGACTATGTAGCTAAGATGTGTGACCTTCTCGCTGATTCTTGTAGCTACAAAACTTTGTCTCGCAACCCTTGTGCCAAAATACTTAAGCTTGTCAAATCTAGAGTCTTGGCATCTTCCTTTGATGATGACATCAAGAAAAGGTTAGTTCCTTTGAAGGAAGTCACTCCTCACATTTATGGTGTCCCAAAAATTCATAAGGAGTGTATTCCTCTAAGACCTATTGTCGACACCATTGGCTCCCCTAAGTACCCGCTTGCTTCCTATCTTTCCAAACCTATCTCACCCTTGGTGGGAAAATCTGATTCCTTTGTCAAGGACTCACCCCACTTCATCCAATTCATCAAGGGCACTCATCTAGACAGTAATGATCTCTTGGTGAGTTTTGACTTTGTCTCTCTCTTCACAAAGGTTCCTATTCCCGATTCAGTTGAAATCATGAAGATTAAGACCAATGTGGAGATAGCTAGTATGGTTGAGTTATGCCTCAGGTTGACTTTTTTCTCTTTTCACGGGGTCATCTACGAGCAAGTTGAGGGTGTAGCCATGGGATCCCCCCTCTCCCTGGTCATTGCCAACCTTTATATGGAACATTTTGAAGAGGTGGCCCTTTGATCTTTTCCTCTTAAGCCTAAGTGCTGGAAGCGATATGTTGATGATACACACATTTGTTGGCCTCATGGGATGGATAAATTAGAGGAGTTCCACCAACACATCAACAACATAGCACCTTGCATTTCCTTTACCAAAGAGCTTGATTCTAACAATTTTTTGCCTTTCCTTGATGTCCTTCTCATCAAGAAACCAGATGGTACCCTTGGTCGTCAGGTGTTCAGAAAGGTTACATATACAAACTCATATATCTGTTCATCCTCCTACCACCCCCCTAGCAAAAAATTTGGCATTCTTAAGACCCTTGCCCTGAGAGCCTATAGAATCTGTGATGATGATCATTTAAGCCTTGAACTAAACCACTTGCATCACATTTTTAGGCTTAATGGTTACTCTACTAGACAAATTTCCAGAGCTCTCAACCAAGCTAAGTCCCTCCACCTTTCCCATTGTGATCCCAAACCTTCCCCAACTCCTCTTGGTTTGTTTGCCTCTCTCCCCTTTGTCGAAGTTATTTCACAAAAAATTGTCAAGATCTTGACCAAAAAAGGTTTGAGAGTAGCTTTCAAACCCCTATCCAAGATTAGAAACCATGTCCCACCTCTAAAATAATTAAGAGATGCATATTCTAACTCAGGGGTCTACAAAGTTGCTTGCTCCCGTGGGACTCCTTATATTGGAAAAGCTATTCACTCTTTTCATACTCAGATAAAAGAGCACATTGCAGACATTTGACATGATAGGGGTTACAAATCAGCCCTAGCTGAGCATTCTTTCTCTTTTGAACACCACATCTATTTGGAAAACACGTAGATCCTAGCCAATGAGGACAACTATTTCAAACAAAAGCTTAAGGAAGCTGTTGAGATCAATAACCACCCCATCAACCTTAATCGTGATGATGGTTGGACCCTCAATCCCTCGTGGCAACCAATGTTAACCTCGAGGTGCAATGACCATTGTCGTGAGGGGTAATCTCGCTCTTTCACCCCCCCTCCCTCTCCATCCTGCTTGGTCGCTTCCCCTCTCCACCGGTGGGTTTCTCTCTTCCCTTCATTTTCTCCTTATTTACTTTTTTCGTTCTGCTTGTTGCTTTCTAGCTTCTTCTTTGTCTTGAGTTTTTAATTTCTTGTTGCTTTGATTTCTGTCCTCCTTGTTTTCTTCTTAGTGTTTTCAAACATTGCATAATTCTTTATTTTATCTTTTCATTTTTTTAAAAAAATTTTTAATTGTTTGTATTATTACATATATATATTATTATTTTATATATATATATATATATATATATATATCACATGTTAGATAAAACACATACACACACCATATCTCATGTGCATTTGTCTTATTCAATATGTCATATAGGTTTCTGTTTCATACCTATATATTATTACCTTGATATATATATATATATATATATATATATATATATATATCTTTCGATATTTGATGCATACTCTCTCTGTCCCTCTCTCTCTCTCTCTATATATATATATATAATATTAGATATTTGATACATTTTTTCTATCTTTCTCTATATATTTTATATATTTGTGACACACACACACACACACACACACACACACACACACACACACACACACACACACACACACACATATATATATATATATAACCAATTAAATAAAATGCGTGCACACACCTTATCTTGTGTACATAGGTTTTATTCAATAGGTTATATAGATATATGTTTTTACTTTTATTTTATATCTTTCCTATATACATATATATATATATATACACACACACTTTGGTATGTACATAATTTTGGAGCATGCACATAGTAGTTATACTATGTGTACATGTGTTTGATATATATATATATATAGTATTTTTTTGTATATTTGTTAATATGTATTAATTAGCTATCTTTTTATTATTTGGAATTTTTTGGTTGTTTAGTTTTTGTTTCTTTCTATGTTTATCTATTAACAATTGTGTTAAATAAAATACATGCACACACATACACTTGTTATATTATGTGTGCACATGTCTTATTTAACTATATATATATATATATATATATATATATATAGAGAGAGAGAGAGAGAGAGAGAGAGAGAGAGAGAGAGAGAGAGAGAGAGATTGTTGTTTTTATTTGGTTATATGTATTTTTGAACTTAATTTTCATTTTTATTTGTGTTTCTTAGTGTTGAATGCCCATTTTTAACCTCTCACTTTCACACACTCTTTCTTACATAGTCTCGTTATATGATTATATATCTTGGTAATATTACTCGCTTGCTTCATTTTCTTATATTTATTTTTTTTCCATAAGTTTTCTTTTTATTATGTATTTTTTTGTTCCTGCATATTTCTTATGTTCTAAGAATTGGTTAGTTGTGTCATTACTTTTCCTACATTTGATTGATTTCTTGGTTTTTTTGATTTTATGTTCTTTTTTTCTTGTTGTGTGTGGAGTGTGCCCTTGTTGGTTCCTTATCCAACCTTCTTTCTTCCTTTGGTTAGCGTGCAATCTCTCTTCCTCTTGGTACCTTTATCTTTTGGGTCAGTCAACTTCTGCAACTCATTTTGTTTTACATCTCTTGCTCTATTTTCATCCTGATGATGGATCATGCAGTGTGATTCGAAATGTTGGTGGTAAAAATCTCTACACAATCAAATCCAGAAACAAATATATTATTGTAACATGAACTAATGTTATAAAATTTCATGTTTATGATACCTATATAGTATAATATTATGAAATAATTTGAGTCCTCACATCTAAAGTTATGACTAGAAAGTAGATGTGGATGATTTTTTAAAAGATGTATCAACAATTTAGATACATGATTATCTTTCTAAGATAAAATAATTATAGAAAAAAATATTTTTTAATTATTATTATTAATATTTACTTTATTAGCTTATCTAGAAACTAGTGAAAAAATTGATTCAAATACAAATAACCTCCACTAGCACCATTGTAAATACCCATTATCGGGACTCTTTTGTTATGAGTTCAAGAAAGGATATTAACTATGCACCACGAGGAAAGGCCACCAACAACTTTGTGTCTAGTTTTTCACAGTCATAGAAATATTAAGTAGGAGATGATTTCCACAGCTAGTCAAATTGTGATGTGAATATCAGGATTTAACTGTGTGATTTTTGAGTCAAACTCGATGACCCATGTTTCATGAGTAGTGATTCAACATGAATACATCTCTCATGAGAATAAATGGAACACTTAGCACTCATTGGATCTAGGTGATGCTCACAGGGGTGAAGCACCGAGACTTCCCGGGAGGTCACCCATCCCAGTACTACTCCAGCCTGAGCGCGCTTAACTACGGAGTTTCCTCCACAGTTAAACCCAAAGCTTGCAACCCCATTTGCAAAACCTTCACCAAGTGTTGTGCCTTATGAACCATTCATTAGAAAGCCCCTTAAGCTCATCAATTGATAAGTAGGAGATGATTTCCACAGCTAGTCAAATTGTGATGTGAATATCAGGATTTAACTGTGTGATTTTTGAGTCAAACTCGATGAACCATGTTTCATGAGTAGTGATTCAACATGAATACATCTCTCATGAGAATAAATGGAACACTTAGCACTCATTGGATCTAGGTGATGCTCACAGGGGTGAAGCACCGGGACTTCCCGGGAGGTCACCCATCCCAGTACTACTCCAGCCTGAGCGCGCTTAACTACGGAGTTTCCTCCACAGTTAAACCCAAAGCTTGCAACCCCATTTGCAAAACCTTCACCAAGTGTTGTGCCTTATGAACCATTCATTAGAAAGCCCCTTAAGCTCATCAATTGATAAGTAGGAGATGATTTCCACAGCTAGTCAAATTGTGATGTGAATATCAGGATTTAACTGTGTGATTTTTGAGTCAAACTTGATGAACCATGTTTCATGAGTAGTGATTCAACATGAATCCATCTCTCATGAGAATAAATGGAACACTTAGCACTCATTGGATCTAGGTGATGCTCACAGGGGTGAAGCACCTGATATTCACATCACAATTTGACTAGCTGTGGAAATCATCTCCTACTTATCAATTGATGAGCTTACGGGGCTTTCTAATGAATGGTTCATAAGGCACAACACTTGGTGAAGGTTTTGCAAATGGGGTTGCAAGCTTTGGGTTTAACTGTGGAGGAAACTCCGTAGTTAAGCGCGCTCAGGCTGGAGTAGTACTGGGATGGGTGACCTCCCGGGAAGTCCCAGTGCTTCACCCCTGTGAGCATCACCTAGATCCAATGAGTGCTAAGTGTTCCATTTATTCTCATGAGAGATGGATTCATGTTGAATCACTACTCATGAAACATGGGTCATCGAGTTTGACTCAAAAATCACACAGTTAAATCCTGATATTCACATCACAATTTGACTAGCTGTGGAAATCATCTCCTACTTATCAATTGATGAGCTTAAGGGGCTTTCTAATGAATGGTTCATAAGGCACAACACTTGGTGAAGGTTTTGCAAATGGGGTTGCAAGCTTTGGGTTTAACTGTGGAGGAAACTCCGTAGTTAAGCGCGCTCAGGCTGGAGTAGTACTGGGATGGGTGACCTCCCGGGAAGTCCCGGTGCTTCACCCCTGTGAGCATCACCTAGATCCAATGAGTGCTAAGTGTTCCATTTATTCTCATGAGAGATGGATTCATGTTGAATCACTACTCATGAAACATGGGTCATCGAGTTTGACTCAAAAATCACACAGTTAAATCCTGATATTCACATCACAATAGAAATATTAGGTAATATGTGGCAATAATTGAACATACATCTCAAACAATTCTTAGCTTTATATTCCTGTCAATGCATTCTTAGTAGCTTATTTAGAAATGCACTGATTGAGGAAATAATTATGACTGAAATATAGGTGTTGAAATTTGTACATGAGAAACAAATGAAAGATTAAAAAAAACATTATAACCTCTAGCTTAAAAAAAAAGTTATTCTACCAATAGATAGAGTGGGAGTTAGTGGTTTTAAGGACTTAGAGAAATCAACTAGCCTTAAATTTACTAATAGAATGCTTCTTGTGTTGAGCCAAGAGCATTTTATAGAGTTCAAGAATTGGACAATTATTGGAAGAAATTAGAGTAGAGGGTGGATTTTAGGTAGAGAATGAACACTTCAAGGAAAGTGGACTTATACTAATATTCAAGTTATTGATGTAGGAGATTGAGAGATTAATTTTTTGTCAATTACAATTGAATATATAATTATTTTTTGATTAAGAAATTTATGAGAACCTACATGTCTCCCATTATGTTATCAAGGAAGTTTTGTACTTAAAAAAGATAAAATATAATTTGACATTTTTATGAAACTAAGATAACCCTTTTCAAATCCTTTTCAAATTCTTTGGTATATAAATAATATGAAAAGTAATAAAATTTATGATTTTTATATGGTGATTATCTTGTTTTTGAAGTATTAGATAGCAGCCAAAAGGACAAGGGGTTGACCCCAAAGTACAAAAGGCTAAAAATTTAGTTGGAGGTTACTTGCTAATCATCTAATCAATACCAAATTTAAACTTCAATAAGCATATAATATCTAGAGATGAATTAACAATACCATCAATCATGAAACTTACAAAAAGAAAAAAATTGAAAAAAAAATCCCAACAACACTCAAACAACTAGTTTCTATTAGTCCCACATATCAATATAAATATATAATTTAAAACCCTATAGAGTATCCAATTCATAGTAACCATTAACATAACAGAAAAAAGAAAAAAAGAAAAAATAGACCCAAGGCTAGCTATCCTTCTTCTTCTTAGGCACATCCTTGTTCACATCCTCCCCCTCCACCTCGATAGGTTTGTCTAGGAGTATCTTTAACTAGTCCTCCACCAGGAACCCATAAATGGATTGGGTTGTCTTTTTCTCTTTGCCTAGGTCCTTCTCATCCTTATTCACCTACAAAAATTAAAAGGCAGTGGTTTCAAAATGCATGACTTTGATGGGTAATTCTACCAAAGTGTCAAATTTATGGTAGATACCAATGTGATTGTCTACTAGATCCCTCATTGACTACTCTAGCTTATCTAGTCTAGCCTTGTCATGGTCCTGTCTATGGATATGATTGCCTTTTTTTTCCCCCACCTTTAGGATTATCTTTCCTGAGGGAGGTAATGTCTTTCCCCCCACTTCTAGTTAGGGTACCTATTGACACAAAATTTTGCACCCTATCTTAAGGTATGACCCTCAAGTGACCTCATGTAACATGGAAAAAATCTCAAAAGTGTAGGACTTTGCAATAAGATATTGAATCTCTAGAGAAGGCTGACTTCCTTACTATCAGGGTGCATCTAACTAATTCTTGAGAGGAATAAGGAGAAGGAAATTCATGAAAATCAAACTACCTAACCTAATATAGAGGGGTGATACACCAAATAGTATGTTGATCTACTTCTTCCTGATATTTGCACTAAAATCCAATAGACATCACAAGATCTACCACTCTATATATAATTTAAATCTTAATCACCATAGAGAAGTCAATAAAATAACATAATCATGCATGGAATACAACAAATTCACTTAGTAGACTAGTTAATTGAAATGAACATAATAATATGGTGTTGTAATTGCCAAAATACATAAAGGAAAATGACGTATAATTAGACTACACAAATCTAACTAGCTAAGAATGGATATGACAAAAATGATTTCTATTGAATAAGGGGCAAGAACATTTATAGAGAATATCTATAGAAGAACAAAAAAAAGAGATCCCTTCAAACAACAGCAAAACTCTCCTTTATAGGGTACACGCATAACCCAGATACAATATTGAGTTTAAACTCCAACAACCATGGTATTAGATTGTAGATGAGAGAAATAACTGAGAATCATAAAAAAAACTGATCATAAAGTGCAACTACCCACAAGAAAAGATAGAATGAGAAAGGAAAAGAGTGCACTCAGACACAAGAGATTGAATCAAAATATAATCGATAATGATATGCATTTAATAAGCATGGAATGCAATGACGTCGAGGACATCAAAATAAAATGGTTGGAGGAGAACAAATAATTTCTCCTTAACCTCTCCAACTACTACTTTGGATAGTATTGACAACATGCCACGTTTTCCTTGAACACAACCATTCAAATTGTTATGTGGCCTCATATATTTTAAGCATTCTACAACCTCACACAACCTCTTAACTCTCATTTTGACCTACACCTAAACTTGTTTGTAGTTTTTGCAGCTCGTTATAACTTTAACTTACTAACCATTGCAACCCTATGAGCATTAAAACTGATTGCTTTGTATCTTCATAACTGCCATAGATCTAACATCTCTTGTACCTATGATGATTTGAGGCCACCCATCTTTACTTCATCACAAGTTCATAATCACTAGACACAAGCCTATCTAAAATAGCACAATATTGCAAATGCTATTTTGATGACTTCCATTTCTCTTCCCAGATTCACTACCAAAATTCATAACCATAGATGAATCCTTGTGTTATTGCACCTAGCCCTTAACTGTTTCAACATTTCCCTATTCAGAGCATCAAAACTTGAAAACTCATTGATGCTCTTCAGAATGCAACATTTTGATAACTACATAACTAGCTACAATCACACCTTCATAACTTAAATCATTAACTCAGTAAATAATCCTATGATGGAGTGAACAATGAGCTTTCATAGGTTTGTAACCTTAACCTTGGTTCAATCACTTAACTATGTGATGAAGTGACAACACCACTTTCACCACTTTGCAACATAAATTAGGGTTTTATCTGAACCATGTGGGATGATGTGATTACAATGCATTTTGTAACCTCACCATCTTGATCTCAGGATAATCCTTGACCACTTGTGATGATGCAAAAACACTGAAATGAATTGTTGTAGTTAGCCTTCACATTGATGCAACTTGAATCCCTTTAAGCATGATGTTTCTTGTGATTATGTGATTCATAGCTAGTCATCCTGAAATGTCCCTTTCTCTAATTTTATATGATATTTCATGCCTCTAATCAAATATTTAAGATCAAACAACTAATATCACAAAGATCCACCAAATTTCTCAAGAAATCCCAAATTGGGTATGCCAAAAATAGTGCCAAAAGCTTCACAACTTCACAAATTATTAATAAATCTGAAAATGGACATTTTTAAAAAAAATTTAGCAGCATAAAAACCTACAAAATGAAATTTCTAGATCTGTATAGCCTTTACACAATAGTTCACAAATGTAGTACAAAAACTATGCTCATCAGGCTCCCGAAAATAGCACAAAAATGCCCGAAAGCACCACAAAAATACTAATAATCTATCTCAGAAGTTTAATCATGTCTCAATACATAGATTCAGCTCTATTTTAACACCTTAAAGTCTTAAATACAGCAGCAACCCAAACTAATATGAAATACTCAACTGAAAACACCAAACTCATACAAAACACATACCCGAAAACCCACAAATCTGCACTGTTTAGCACAAAGGCAAACTCTATATGAGCATGCACATGGAATGGCTTCAAAATCCCATCCTTAGCCTTAATATAAACCTAAAAACTCCCATTCTTGGGTCTCCCTAGAAACCTGCAAACTCCCGTTCTTGGGTCTCCTTCTCCACAGGTTTGGCAGCCTCTGAAGAATAACAAAGAATGAGCAAAAGTCAAGTTCTAGAATCAGCCCAAAATGACTCCAAACCCCTTAAAAGAGGGAATAACCATAACTCACGTCCAAGAGAGGTTAATGAAACATATTTTAATAATAATTTTCATTTATTAGTCCAACGATTTCAAAAGATTAACCCCCTTTTTCTGAAACTTCACTTTCTTGGGCCTGCCTACCTTAGCAAAGATTATTATTTGAAAAGGGGACATGACAAGTCCTCCCCTCTCAAACATTGCTTGTCCTCAAGCAATGGCTAAACAATAAACCAATCAATCCACCTAGATCCCAAATGTAGTTATGAACTATACTACTACCAATTAACACAAGCTCCTGCAATATCCTCTGCAATATGACCAAGAGGAATCCATAATCAAACTGACAATTATAGCTCAACCAAACTCCAAAATCACCACTACCACAGTCAAAAACCCATGAGACACAAACTCTTAGAACATTAGAACCCAAGTAAATTGGACAAATCAAACTACCAACACAGTAAATACCATCAATGCATCCCACTGGCCTATACGGAATGTACAATCCAACTCTACAACAATGGTGAATGCTCTCGAATGAAACTATACCAAGTATGGAGAATCCACACACTGTATAACTCCTATAGTCAACACAACTCTGCAAATCACCAGCCACTATCTCATAACCATAACTCCCATGCACTACTGATGGTGAAAAGACATTACAAGATAAAGAGTAAGAAATGGAATCCAAACCAAATTTTCCTACCATTAACTCCTCAAAACAAGGATCAAATGCTAACTGATGTACATACCCTGCAATATAATGTTGATTAAAAAAACTGACCTCAATCAACAGCTCACCATGAACAAGTGATACAACCCACTGTGACTGATCACTAGCTAAGTCAGGAGATGTCATAGCCAAAGGAGTAGAATCAATAACAACACCCACTGAAGCATCACTCCCAAACTCCTGCTCTAAGTCATATATTATCAAGCTGTCAACTGCAAAATCTATCACCATGTCATGCCCATCACAACTCTCATCTTGAGGCATCAAACTGTCCCATAACTGATGATAAGCACTAGGAACCAAAGTACATCTCTGTATCATTATCTCATCAACATGGTCATCAAAGGTAAATTGATGAGCATACCTCACAGTGTAATGCCGATAGAATTCACCAATCTTAGTCAGTGGCTCAGACTGTAATCTAGATGAAACTAATGGCAATTGATCATTAACCATGTTGGAATTGACTACTACCTCCAAAGATATCACCAAGGGAGTAGTATTACTAGCAGGAACCATGCCAACTACCGACTCACCAACATCACACATGATCTTTGATACATCTCTAGTCTCTGTGCCATTAGTACTAGAGGCCACCACTATGTCAGGCATACAACAATCTGCTACAACACCCAACTCAACTGAACCAGACTCTAGTGGGAATGAACCTAATATGCCAATGTTAGTATCAAGAATGGATGCATCCCCATCTCCAATGTCTCTGACAATCTCAGCCATGGACATCCTCGGATCACCAAACACCATAGCTTGTGATTGTATAGAATTAGGTAAAGACTGTAGTCACTCTAATTCCATGGTCACCTTAGCCAAATGAAACTGTGACTCCTTGAAAGCCAACTGTGTACTCTCAAGAATCTCAGAAGTCACCTCAAGCTGCTCAGTAAGCTCACTCACCTCATCTTCCTTGGCCAACAATGCATCATATGCTATACAGCTCCACTCCATAAGATAATCTCTGTCGGCTACCAACTGCATATAATCTTGTCTCAGAATTTGGATAGCCTACCATAAAGAGTGGAACTCTGTCAAGGAAAGATAATTGCCTCCCTGCTCATCACTAGTAGGAGAACCCCATCCATACACTACTAACAACTGACGAGTAGCATCGAAATGCTGGCAAGTGATAGCAATGTCTCGGTCACTAACTCTCAACTGATTAGACACATGATGGCACTGGCTTGACTGTCTCCTACAAACCTCCTCTGATGTACTGTCTAAAGGACTATCCTAAAAGTTACTAGTCTCTAGAGTATTACCATCCATATCCTGTGAATCAAATCTAAAGCTCATATCAACATACAGAGTATCAAAAACATTAGCATTACTGTCCAACTCCTCTATACCCAAGGAAACTAAGTCTTCAAAACCACCCACTGCATCCTCCTAGATGTCATCAATGTGAATATGATCCTAGGACTCATCTATACACAGTGCCAAATATGAAATATCATCAACACATTCCAGCAAGTATGGTCGACTGGATATATGAACAAAGCCCAACATCGGTGTATAAAAACTAATACCAACATCAGACAAGATACTGGCACAAGAAAAGACAACACCGTGTAATCTACTAATCAAATCCATGATAGCACCCAAACAAACACTGCTACCAAAAAGTGTTAAAGATCTCTAGTCAACTAAATCCCAAATGCCAATATAAAAATCTTGAGTCCATATCCGTAAACTAGAATCAATTGGTAACTCAAGAAAACTCCTCACCTGCGTAATATGACCAATACCAACTAACTCCACATACCTATCATGATGAGATAATGAAGTCACAATACTATCTTTGTTCACCTTCAGCTGGCTGGACAAATCATGTGAAGTACTACCAGCCTCAACCTCATGTGATAAAGCATCTAAATGTGCTTGGTACTCTTTCTCAGCAAAGTCATGAATGCTCAATGTTTTCTCATCTCTACCAGGTATCTCAAAATCCTACACAACAACATCCTCATAATCATCATCTGAACCCACTACATTGTAGTCACTGCCTATTGTAACTATACCATCCTAAATACCTGTGGCATCACCCTTTGATGACCTGTAAACAATTGTCTCAATTTGAGTATCAAGTTGACCGTTACTATCAATCTGTGTAATATCCTTTCCCACCACCTCCTGTGGCAGAGTAGAATCTAAGACCTCTACCTGGCTATTAGCTAGTTTCTCAAACTCCTCATGCAAGTTCTTGGGAATTATGTCATTTGTCCTATGAGAAAATCTGCCAAATAGAAATCCAGTCAACTTATCCACCTTAGCTGGGTCGGAAAACATGTCATTCATTATATGGTGGTGCTCAAACAACTATTCAAACATGTCATGGCTTATTTTCATAAGTTTATCTCGAATGTCTAAATAACCATCCTTTCTACTATTTTGACTTTGGATATCAATTGTCCAAGATCGTGTCCTCTGAGACTCTATACTATACCTATCCATTCTAGATAAAGTAGAGTGTAACCACAATAGAATATAACTTATTCAAACACCAAGAAATAATATGCAAATGATTAGAAGTAGCATGCCACCATAGATTTTGACATGCAACTGATTAGAAGCAATATGCAACTACCAAATTCACCAAGAACTAACATGAAAATGATTAGAAGTAGCATGCAAGCATAAATTTTGACATGTAGCTGATTAGAAGCAACATGCAATCATAAATTATGACATGCAAGATCTGGGTAGTTGTCAAAACTGACATGCAATATCTGGGTAGTTGTCAAAACTGACATGCAAGATCTGGGTAGTTGTCAAAACTGACATGCAAACTTCTACAACCACCAAATTCACCAAGAACTAACATGAAAATGATTAGAAGTAGCATGCAACCATAAATTTTGACATGCAGCTGATTAGAAGCAACATGCAACCACAAATTATGACATGCAAGATTTGGGTAGTTCTCAAAACTGAAATGCAAGATCTGGGTAGTTGTCAAAACTGACATGCAAACTTCTACAAACCCTCAGGCTGGCAAGATCATGGATCTGATACCACTGAAATTTCCCTTTACTGTTTTTGTATGATATTTCAAGCCTCTAATCAGATCTTTAAGATCAAACAACTAATATCACAAAGATCCACCAAATTTCTCAATAAACCCCAAATCGGGTATGCCAGAAATAGTGCCAAAAGCTTCACAACTTCACAAATTATTAATAAATATGAAAATGGAAATTTTTACAGAAATTTCATCAGAATAACAGCCTAAAAAATGAAATTTCCAGATTTTTATAGCCTTTACACAACAATTCACAAATGTAGGACAAAAACTATGCTCATCAGGCTCCCGAAAATAGCACAAAAATGCCCGAAAACACCACAAAAACACTAATAATCTATCTCAGCATTTTAATCATGTCTCAATAAATATATTCAAATCTATTTTAACACCTTAAAGTCTGAAATATAGTATCAACCAAAACTGATATGAAATACTCAACTGAAAATGTTAGAGTAAATAATTAATATTTAATTATTTATTCTATTGCTTAAGTTTACTTAGGTCATACATTTATTTAATATTTCGTATTTAATGCATGTTGGTGACAACACGGGAGTTTGTTCCCTTCTAGTTGTCACACTTATCTTCTAGCTTGTTCTACAAGCTTCCATGAGCTCTTTATATTCGAGCTCTCCTCATTGTATTTTCAATGTTATGAAAATACATTTCTTATTGTGTTTGCATTTTTGGCTCTCATGTCCGTTTAGGGTTTTGCCCATGCTCCATGCTTTTCCCCTTCTTGGTTTCTCTTTGACAGGTTCGCATGCAGGTGATCTTGGCGTCTTCGGAGTTGGCTTTCCTCGACTCCAACATGGTATCAGAGCCTTCCTGCTGTAGCTTCGTTGAAGAAATTTTGAAGCCGTGATTTGAAGTCACAAACCCTAGTTTGTTTGTGCAATTTTTCTTCAAATCAGGGGATCAGCAATTTTTCGGAGCACTTTGGGACCAAACGGACATCACCATTGGATCCGGAAGGCCATTTGCAGTCAGGATTCATATAAAAATTTCCGCTCTGCGTCCGTACGATCCGTACGGCAGCGACCCTGGAGGCCTCAAAAATTCGCCAAAATTGCCCTGTCTCCGAAATCGAAAAGTTTTATATGAATCCTGACTGCAAACGGCCTTCCGGATCCAATGGTGATGTCCGTTTGGTCCCAAAGTGCTCCGAAAAATTGCTGATCCCCTGATTTGAAGAAAAATTGCACAAACAAACTAGGGTTTGTGACTTCAAATCACGGCTTCAAAATTTCTTCAACGAAGCTACAGCAGGAAGGCTCTGATACCATGTTGGAGTCGAGGAAAGCCAACTCCGAAGACGCCAAGATCACCTGCATGCGAACCTGTCAAAGAGAAACCAAGAAGGGGAAAAGCATGGAGCATGGGCAAAACCCTAAACGGACATGAGAGCCAAAAATGCAAACACAATAAGAAATGTATTTTCATAACATTAAAAGCCATTTCTTATTGTAAATACATTTCTTATTGTGTTTGCATTTTTGGCTCTCATGTCCGTTTAGGGTTTTGCCCATGCTCCATGCTTTTCCCCTTCTTGGTTTCTCTTTGACAGGTTCGCATGCAGGTGATCTTGGCGTCTTCGGAGTTGGCTTTCCTCGACTCCAACATGGTATCAGAGCCTTCCTGCTGTAGCTTCGTTGAAGAAATTTTGAAGCCGTGATTTGAAGTCACAAACCCTAGTTTGTTTGTGCAATTTTTCTTCAAATCAGGGGATCAGCAATTTTTCGGAGCACTTTGGGACCAAACGGACATCACCATTGGATCCGGAAGGCCGTTTGCAGTCAGGATTCATATAAAACTTTTCGATTTCGGAGACAGGGCAATTTTGGCGAATTTTTGAGGCCTCCAGGGTCGCTGCCGTACGGATCGTACGGACGCAGAGCGGAAATTTTTTTTAAAAAAACCCATTTTCGGCAGCGCCACCGCGGGGCCGCCAGCGCGCCACCCGCGCGCCGCCCGCAGCGGCCGCAGCGGGCAGCGCCGCCCGCGCTCCGCCTATGCTCGGCCTCCTCCCGGCCTCCGCCCGTCCGCCGCCCTCCGTCGGCGGCTCCTCCGCCTCCGCCGCCCTGCGGCCACCTCAGCCGGCGGCTCCTCCTGGCTCCTCCGCCCGTGCTCCGCCTCCGCCCGCCGACAGCTCAGCCGGCCACTCTGCAGCACCGTCAGCCGAGCAGGCCACTGCGGGGGTGACACGTGGCATGGGCGCCACGTGGCACCTTGCCACGTGGACCCGCCACGTCACCCCTGCCACATCAGCTGCCACGTGGCTATGCCACGTGGCACTTCTTTTTGCGGCGACGGCCTCCAAGCCGTCAAATTTAATCGCGTGAATTGCTGACGTCAGCACTGCATCATCCTTGCATGCACCTCTCCCGATTGCTTTTGGACCTACTTGTGGTTTTTTTTTGCCATAACTCTTGCATACGGAGGTATTTTTCCGATCCGAAAGAAGCGCCGGAAAGCTGGTTCCGAGACGGAGATTTTGGTGCAGGTATTTTTAGGTTTTGATGCATTTTTATTGCTCGTTTTTTCTGTTAAAGTCTGAAGTCCTGTTTTTGACTCCGGCATGCATATCTTTTGCGTCCCATGTCTGTTTTTGGAAAACTTTATATTTCTGGAAAGCTGGTTCTGTGCACTTTTCAGAATTGTCGTCTTTTTTCCTCACTTTTGGCCTCTGCTTTTTCTATCATCGTTTTGGCGTTTTTGCTCTATGGTAGATATTTTGAGTGTTTTAGGCCCGAGGATCGTTTTCCTGGCATGGTTTGCTTTCTTTTCGGCTGTACTTTCTTTTGGTTCAGCTCTTTTTTAGTTTTGATCATTGTAGCTATCCTTTTGAAGCACTTTTCTATTTCGCACTGAGATAAATTGTCACTTTTGTATTCTGGGAGTCATGAACATTGTTTTGAGTCAGGTGTACTTGCACTATTTCATAAAGCACCATGGGGGGGATTATTTGTTTGCTTTTTTAGGCATTCTCCCTTTGTCAAGTGAGTGTCCCTTCCACGACATTAGCCCCATGCAGAGTCAGTTAGACCGTGTCTTTATCGGTGTCTGTACTTCTTTCCCTCTCTCCTCGTTCTTGGTTCTTTTGCAGAAGATTTGGCTCACCTTCTCAGTTGCCTGTCATCACACCCCGTCTGCATTAAGGGGGGATTATGCTGTGTTCTAATGCATCCATGGTTCGATGGTTCGATAGTGTGAACTATGTATTCATTGGTTGATCCTACATACAAGGCGATTGCAGTGGCTGGCTACCTATGCATTTCGGTGAGATGGATCATCTACCATATAGACATGCTCGGCTCGTGCCTTCTTCTTCCATGGAGGTTTCTTCAGATCAGCAGTTTGACAGATTTGTGACTTCTTCATGCTTCAGTGATTCTGCTTCTTCATGATCACTTCTTGTTCCTGTTTTAGGGGACAATTTCCCTAGTTGGAGACTTCTTCAGCTCTTCACTGGGTTCTTACCTCTTTTTAGGGGAGGGTTTTTCCCATGTGGTTTTCTCTCTTTCCCCGTTTACAGAGGTTTCATTTTTTCTTGCATTGTACTTGGGTACCTAAAATGGCCTCGTTGCCGGGACCCATTATGCATTTCATCTTAGCTTTGTGAGCTTAAGGCATTTCCCTAAGTTGCACTTAAGGGGGGGTGTTAGAGTAAATAATTAATATTTAATTATTTATTCTATTGCTTAAGTTTACTTAGGTCATACATTTATTTAATATTTCGTATTTAATGCATGTTGGTGACAACACGGGTTTTTGTTCCCTTCTAGTTGTCACACTTATCTTCTAGCTTGTTCTACAAGCTTCCATGAGCTCTTTATATTCGAGCTCTCCTCATTGTATTTTCATAACATTGAAAGCCATTTCTTATTGTAAATACATTTCTTATTGTGTTTGCATTTTTGGCTCTCATGTCCGTTTAGGGTTTTGCCCATGCTCCATGCTTTTCCCCTTCTTGGTTTCTCTTTGACAGGTTCGCATGCAGGTGATCTTGGCGTCTTCGGAGTTGGCTTTCCTCGACTCCAACAGAAAACACCAAACTCATACAAAAAACACACCCGAAAACCCACAAATCTGCACTGTTCAACACAAAGGCAAACTCTGTATGAGCATGCACATGGAATGGCTTCAAAATCCCATCCTTAGCCTTCCTAGAAACCTGAAAACTCTCATTCTTGGGTCTCCCTGGAAACCTGCAAACTCCTATTCTTGGGTCTCCTTCTCCACAGATTTGGCAGCCTCTGAAGAATAACAAAGAATGAGCAAAAATCAAGTTCTGGAATCAGCCCAAAATGCCTCCAAACCCCTTAAAAGAGGGTATAACCATAACTCACGTCCAAGAGAGGTTAATGAAACATATTTTAATAATAATTTTCATTTATTAGTCCAACAGTTTCCAAAGATTAACCCCCTTTTTCTGAAACTTCACTTTCTTGGGCCTGCCTGCCTTAGCAAAGATTATTATTTTTTAATTATTTGAAAAGGGGACATGACACATCCCTTCATGATATGGATTTTAATGCCTACATTAATATTTGTGAAGCCATGCTAATTGTGAGCTTTAATTATTTCATACTCTTAGAACCCATCTTATGGTTAAGCCTTAAACTTGGGTGACATGGTGATGAAGGGGTTCACATCATTACAACTTGAACACTGATAAGATTTTGTTATACGATGCAAAGAATTCAAAGGACTATGAATGTGGAACATGACTACCACCCTAGGCCTTTATGAAGGTCACAATATTGGAATTTTAGGAGGGAGGTGAAAATGGTTAACATTTCTAGCAACTCAGAGGGGATACTTTCCTACTAAGCATGGACCAATGGCCTTAAGAAATCCATTGGAATGAATTCAAAAAAAATGAACATAGTCCTGCAACAAAAACTATAACTCCTATAGCTATAGAACCTCAAAATTGCTATCTCATAGAGAAATAGCATGTGCTTGTGCACTTTTTTGGAAATAGGAAATCTACCCTATTATGTAAAGAAACCCTTAAAGTTCTCTAGAAGCAAGGCTTAAGGTAAATTTCATTGACCAAAATTGGCAGCATATCACTAGTGGACTTGGATAATTAAAAAGCATTGGCCTCTTTATAGCTAGTGATAACATATGGACCACTCCACATAGCATCAAACTTGTAGTGTCTACCTAGTTTAGCTCTATCAACAGCCCACTTGAGGAAAAGGTCTCATTCCTTAAGAACTATGGTTGTAGTCTTCTTCTCAAATTTTTTTTTGACCCGTTCCTGATGTGCCTCAAGTGTATGCATAGCTTTTTTTCTTTTTTCTTCTAGTTCAATAAGTTCTACTAGCCTAAATGTTATAGCATCATTCATAGTTAGCTCCAACTAATGAGCTAGTTCAAGAGAGGTAAAATTAGGAGAAATAGGAAGCCTTGCTTCCCATCCATATACTAGCATAAAGGGTGATTTCATAGTTTCCCTCTTGGATGTAATTCTATCAGCCCAAAGGGAAATAATGAGGTTCTTGTTGAAGGATTTAGCCAAGCCATTCCCTTGGGGATAATAATTGGAAGAAGTGCTCAAATATATTCCATGTTCAATAGACCAAGAGAATACATGAGTTACAATAAAGGGCTTGACATTATCTAATATGATAATTGAAGGAACACCAAATATGGTCACTATTCCATCAAGGAACTCAACTGCTAAAAACTTTGTTGCATCCTTAAAAGCTACTACTTCTCTCCATCTTGTGAAGTAATATTTGGCTACGAAGATCCATTTGTGACCTGAACTAGAGGATGGGTTTATTGGACCAATGAAATCCAAACCCCATTGAGAAAAAGGTTGGTCTACTTGAATAGGATGAAGAGGAAAGGAAACCAATATTTTTTTTCTTGAGAAGAATGCACATTTCTCACATTTCCTCATGCACATTTCTCACATTTCCTCATCCACCTATGAGAATCATTGAATAAGTTTAGCCAATAATAATCAGCCCTCATTATCTTCATCATTGTAACCCTAGCCAAAAATGACCACCAACATGGGCATCATGGAACTCTTTCAACAACTTGTTGATATGATCTCAATAGGACTCCATTGTAATTGTTCCTAAACAATATTCCTTCCACTAGGACATGAGGAATATAATATAATTTGAATTGTCTTCTCTTGGATATATTTAAACCTTGGGGATATCTTCCTTCCACCAAGAAAGTGGTCATATCCTATAACCAATTATTTTTATTTTCATTCTCTACTAGTTGCTCACCTTGGATTAAGAGGGTAACCTCCTCAAGTGCCTCAAAAGATGAGGCCATTTTCTAACACAATCATTTTCCTCTCAAAATCTTGGTGGTTTTAATATCAATGTTATACTCCATGACCTTGGTGATCCATCTAGTTCTCTCTTCATTGACATCCTTGTTCAGAAGGAACTCCTTTACAAATTCATGTGGTACTAAGAGCTGGACCTTATTATGGGATAGGAAATGTCTAAACTTTTTGAAAGCCCTTACAACAACAACTTGCTTCTCTACATAGCTATATCTACCCTCATAATCAATAAACTCTTCACTAAACCAAGAAATGGGTTGTTTTGAATTCTCTTTGTTTAACTATGTTAGAACAACTGATATACTCAACTCTCCTCCAAGAGAGTAAATGACCAAACCTCTATCAAAGTTGGGATTAACAAGAGTGGGGACTGAGGAAATTGATTTCTCAATCTGCTCAAAACTAGCCTTTCCTTCCTTGGTCCAAGTGAACACCATATTCATCATGGAAGCAAGATCAGGGATGAACCTTCTCATGAAGTTAATCCTACAAAAAAAACTTTGCAATCCTTTCTTGTGGTTGGGGAGTGGGAGAGAGAGAATTTCTTCTACCCTTTCTAGATCTATTGCTAGCCCATCTCTTAACCAATTTATCCTAGGAGCTTTCTTTGATAAGTGGAAAATACACAATTTTTAAGGTTTAGGGACACACCATACTCTCTACATTTGATGAGAACTTGCCTCAAATGATCAAAGTGACATTGCATGTTTTGAAAAGATGGTTATATCATCAAGATATACCAGCAAAAAATTCTCTAGCATTCCCTTGAAGGCCATATCCATTTCCTTTTGAAATGTAGCATCTACATTGGTTAGTCCAAATGGAATTCTAGAATAGGCATAAGTACCCCGTTTGGTAGTGAAGGTTTTCTTGTATTGGTCTGACTCTTGGAATAGCACTTGGTTATAACTTGAAAAACCATCTAAGAAGAAAAACTTGTCTAAACTATTAACCTTGAATAGAATTTGTTCCATAGGAGGAAGGGGATGGTGATCTTTAAGAGAAGCCTTATTAAGGTCCCTAAAATCTACAAATAACTTGATTTCTCCACTCTTCTTTCTAATAGGAACAAGATTGGCTACCTATGAAGGGTGCTTAATAGGGAAATTAATATTAGCCTCTATAATTTTGGAGAACATTTTTCTCATTAATGGTTCAATCTTAGGCTTGACTAGCCTTTATTTTTGTATAAAAGGCTTTTTATCATGGTTTAAATCTATCACATGCTGGAACAAAATCAGGTCAAAACCCTTTAAGTCTTCATATTTCCAAGCAATAACATCACTGAATTCTCAACATAAATTAATGAAACCTTCCTATTTAGTCTTAGAGAATACCTTTTCCAAGTTAAGTGTTTTTCCATCATCAATGGTAATAGGCATGTAGTCATCCCTTCTTGAAGTCAAGTTTTAACCCTTGCTTCTTGCTTGATCATTAGAGTTGAATATTGTGAGGCCTTGCCCCCGACCCATCGTAGCATAGTGATACATTACTCTTATTTTGTTATCCGCGACTCGAGATGTTGAGACATTATCTGATGCTTAGAACATATTTTATTATTTCATGTTGTGTGATGTTATTTCCAGATATATTTGATGATTTTCATTTAATGTTCATGTATATGTATGTTGACGAAATCAGTAGATGTAGGATTGAGATGTGATTTAAGATATTTCAAATGGTTAAGAATTATAAAGGATGAAGAAACTTTATTCATGTATGTTTTAAATTATAAAAATTTTTTTGATACATATACGTTTATATACATGTGATTTTACGAGACTACGGATGGGTGCAATGAGTGTTCAGATATTTAGCCAAGAAACCCTACGGAGGAACAAAACTGATCTCCATGTGCTAAAATTTGGAAACCCTATTGTTCATAATTGTGTTCTTTCAGTGTCGCTTGACACTCGTAAAATGTTATGTGCTTAATTTGCTAGTTAGAGTTGTTAGATGGACCTATTTTATTTCTAGATTTTATTTTGTCTCTAACCCCTTCCCTAAGGCTTTAAAACATATTTTTATTCTAACCTAAGGGTATGGGTATAGGTTAGGGGTCTTTTCCAACCCCTAAGACCCTAGCTTTGACTTTTGAGGGCACTCAAAAGGTCCCTTTTTTCCTTTGTCCGAAAATTTCAAGTGGTTGTCATGAGTTGTCTTACCCCACCTCCTTTTAGGGTTTAACCAAGGTGTAGGTTGAGTTAGGAGTTTCTAGTGTGGCTAGTGGGTGGAAATAGTTATTGCTCCTTTTGGGTGGTTGAGTTGGAGGCTTATTTAGAGGCCTTCCTTGGTCTAGTGATTGGGTTACCCAATCTCTACATTTAGAGAGAGATTTCTTGAAGCTTGAAGGAAGGAGGGATACTCTACTCAAATTTGTTCATTACCATTACCTCTTTGAGAAGGTAGGAAACTCCCATCTCCCTTATTCCGTTTTTATGTTTTGTTTCATGTTCTTGTTACCTTGTTGTTGTTTTACTGTTGTATGGTTGTGGGTATGTTGGGAAGATTTGTAAACCTTGTTATTTTGGTTGTTTTCCTTTCTTGTTTATGGTTGCAATTTTGAGTTTCCTTGCATGGGTGTTTTGGTATTACTCACCTTAGGAGAGGGCAGAAGTGACCAATTTTGGGAGAGGTCTATTTAGTTGGACTCAAACCTGTGTAGAGTCTCTTCTCAAGATGAGAAGAGGGATAAAGGGATAGGGTGTTATGAGCCCCTACCCATTAGCACAAACCTAGTATGAGTATGGCAAGTTGAAATGGAAGAACGGAAGTTCTTGGTTATTGGCCCCAATTGGGCATCTAAATTGGTGTTGTGCTTGACTTCTCCAGTTGGAAGAATCCACCTCTCCCTAGTCTTGATTCACTGTGAATCTTATTGTGTAAACCATGTATGATTATGCATGTTTGATTGTCCCTTGGTTATGCTTGGTTGTCACCCGATCAGACTCAGTTCTTCCATGGTTTGTAGAAACGTGTTGCAGAATTGGATATGGAACCCTTGTTGAGGGTCATGAAGGAAATTTTATTTAAGTATTGTATTTCAGGATGGAAATCCTATGTAATTTGTATCTCAAAACTTCAATATAATGGCAACGACATTGGGTTTTCTTACTAGTTCTTTCCCGATGGATCCTTGAACTAGGATGCATAATAGAAAACTAAAAATAAAATTATGAAATGCTCTTTGCAATGTTTACTTGTGAACTCAAATTTTGGCATATGTATGTGATACAATAGCTGGTATATAATGCCTTTGAATTATGAATGTTCAA
Source organism: Cupressus sempervirens (assembly GCA_028749045.1). Taxonomy (NCBI): domain Eukaryota; kingdom Viridiplantae; phylum Streptophyta; class Pinopsida; order Cupressales; family Cupressaceae; genus Cupressus; species Cupressus sempervirens. Next base: position 384,544,420 of record CM053786.1, read on the forward strand.
GTCTCAATTATGATAATGAAGAGGAAAAAGAAAATTGATATGATGAAGTCTTAAATTTAATGTATAACTATGATGATGAAATCAAAAAAATCCTACTTTGTGAATTCTAAGTTTACCTCATTCCTTGATAAATTTCATAAATGGATACAAGCAAATTGAGTTAGAATTATTCACCACCTTTTTAATCCGGTGTATCGTATCATACTCCTCATAAGTTCTTCAAAAATAAAACCAAATGGATTAAGAAGTTTTGTAATCCTTGAATTCAAAAAAAAAAAAAAAACAACAATTAGAACACATATCATGTTTTTTTTTAATGAATATATATAAAACATACATTTCTTTTTAAATAAAAGTCTAAGAGACTATGCATATGCACTCTTTTGCATTGGTATGATAGTTTAAAGAACCTATATTAACAATAGATTATATTAAATCCTCATTAACACAATGGTAGGCATTTTTTTTATCATGTTCTTACTTAGTCTAAATTTTTTGCTTCTTATTATAAATATGCACTTCCAGGAGTGAAAACTCTCTGGAAAATACATGGAGAGGAAATTTAAATTCCTCCATAGTCTACAGAGCATATTCCCTAGATGATCCCCTCCAAGACAATAAAATAATACAAAATAAAATAAAATAAATCTTCAATAAATTCATTGGTATAGGTATGATTATACATAATATTAATCTCAATATCCTAGTTCACTAAAATCTCTCTCTACCAAATAAACTTTTGCATTGAATGCCTAGGCGTAGGTTCATCCAACGTTGGGCAAATGAGAAGGGGTGTTGACTTGTCTTAACCCACAAAATCTCCAATGAGATCCTTGCCTCATGTACGTGACCCCATGTTAGACGTATCTAGAGTTGGGATTGGAGAAGAATTAATAATATTTGAAAGTCCATTGTCATCATCATAGATGATGTCACCTTGTTTCATCCCAATGTTTGCAGAGTAGGGAGAAAGTTAAAATTTTGTTTGAATTTTTTTTAAAAAAAGAAAGATCTTGCTCACCTTTCTTTTAAAGTCTTGGCCGGCGCACACTTTTGTGAGGGGTGCTGTCAGTCTGTACCCCCTGGCAGCGCGTTGTCCCAAGCGCAGTGCTTGGGAAGCGCGTGGGTCAGGGGGGGGGGGGGGGTGGGGTTTGTGGTAGGGTGTAGGGGTGGGTAGGAGTTAGAGTAGGTGTTTTGTTAGAGTTAGGTTAGTATGATAGTTAGATTTTTTCATAATGGATTTTTTTTTATTTTATAATTTTTTTTTAGTTGTAAGATGCTTTTGGTAGTTAGTTTAATTAGTTCAAAATTTAAGTTATGTCATCAGTTTAGTTTAGATTTTTTTTTTTATATATATTGTTATTTATTAATAATTCCAAATTGCTAGTTATGTTTTATTTCGTTAGTTGCTAATTAACTGAATTAAGTTTAAAAAGATGTAGATTAGTTTTAGTTAATTAGTTTATATTAAAGATTAGTTAGTTTAAAATTTATGATTAATTTTAGATTTAAGATAGGTGTTGAAATGATAGTTTAGGATTGAAATTTCATAAGTATTAGTTGGCGTAGTATGAACGTTTTAATATTAGCATGTTAGTATATTTTAGTTTAAAATTTATTCATTCAATCTTAGTATAAATTAGAGGATAAAAAAATAAAATAGTTGGTAGAGGCTTTATCAGGTCAACCAAGTGGTAGGTCAATAAATGTTAAATTATTTAGTATGTTCTTTTATTGATTTAATGTCAAAATTTCTAGAATAGAAGTTGCGAGTAATGTCGTTATTGATTGTTTATAATTTCACCATAATTATGTAAATTAATTTTTGATGACTATTAGTTATAGATAAATGCATGATTGATTAACTAAGACAATTAAGATTAACATTTTTATTGGGTTATAATGGTTATGATGTTTGATTATCGATTTGACTAATATAAAAGAGTTTGTGTGTTTTGCCCTCGTAGTTTGAGCATGACATTTTGGTATCAGAGCGCGTGTTTCAACACTATGGACCTTAAACCATTATGCTTCCTAAACTTAACTCAAACTTTTAATTGTGTAGATGCCGCCTGTTACTCGCAACCGGCAAGGCAGAGGTCATAAGACTGGGGGTGGTAGAGCGGGACAGGAGGGTGGACCACCACCTCCACCACCACCTCCACCTCCACCACCACCAAACCCAAACTAGGACATAATTGATGCACTCCAAACTTTGATTGGTGTAGTTCAACAGAGAGTGGTACCTATAGTTCAGCCAGTCCAGCAGATTCTAGTAGTGGAAGCAGAGGGACCCAGAGGAGGTGGGCCCAGAGTTAGAGAGAGGACTAGGAGTCCCCCACCAAGATAGATAGAGGGTTAGGGTGATCACGAGGAAGAGTCCATACACCAGAGAGAACCCCCTTTTGACAGACCTCCTAGGCATGTAGGGGATGACATCAGGGAATTGATTTGACTCAGACCACCATTGTTTACCGGTACCACTGAGGGTTCAGTAGCAAAGGCATGGTTGCAGAGCTTACAGTGGTGCTTTGGGTTATGCCCTTATGGGAGTAATCTAAAAGCATGACTTGTAGTTCATCAGTTGAGAGGGGATGCCTCCAACTGGTGGGATCAGGAGGAGATCATTGGTGGAGTGAGGATGGACACCCTCACATGGGAATCTTTCCTAGAAAGATTTTGAGAGAGATACTTGTCAGAGCATTTTCGGTAGAAGCAGATAGAGGAGTTCCATTCTCTTTACCCGAGAGGCCTTACAGTGGCTCAGTACGAGAGTAGGTTTCTCGAGCTCCTTCCCTATGTGGAATACATGAAGGACAAGAAAATACGGGTGCATCGCTTTATCATGGGTCTGAATTTCTCTCTTCAGGGCCCAGTTAGAATGGCCTTCCCTACCACTTTCAGACAGGCAGTGGAGATAGCACTAGTTGGTGAGGATACTCGAGGGAGGCAGGAGTCATGAGATCGGCCTTAGAACCGAAACTCCTTCCAGCAGAAACCCCCTTGGAAAGGGAATCAAAATTATACAGCAGGATCCTCTAGGGGCCAACAGTCTTAGCATCCAAAACCCCAGCAGCAGCAGCAGAAACCTTCTCATGGTTATCAGGGCTCTAAGCCCAAGCAGTGGCAGTCATAGGGTCCTAGACAGGAGTAGAAAGTACAAGTTCCACAGTCTCAGTCAGTGAAGACTCAGTAGTCTTCTAGGGGAGGGTTCAGCAGCTCTAGCAGATTAGGAGGCCCGCAGCAGCCTGGGTCACAGGGCGCACGATCTTATTCTCGTGGACCATGCTACACTTGTGGTGGCATGGGTCATATAGCTAGGGAGTGTCTGCAGGGACAGGCATCTAGTGGTATGATCAGGGTTTTTTCAGAGCTGACAGTTGGTGACATGGGTAGATCCCATAGAGTTTTTGTAGTGGTTGACAACCGCCAGGTTGAGCATCAGGCCATAGTTATCGAGGCTACAGGTATTATATAGGGCCATATGGTTGCAGTTTTATTTGATTTTGGAGCTACTGACTCTTTTATATCTCCATTTGTAGTGGAGTGTTGTGGGCTACTGGCAGTTAGACAGGATGTTAGTTGGGAGGTAGAGTTAGCCTCAGGAGCTAGAGTGTCAGTTAGTTCCATGGTGTGGAATTGTCAAATGCAGATTGGAGACATGTCCACTAGGACTGACCTACGCATTACCCCTCTAGGTTCTTATGATGTTGTCCTTGGCATGGATTGGCTTTGTGCCCACAACGCCAAGGTGGATTGTTGACAGAAGAGGGTGGAATGTGTGGATGATGATGGTATCTCTAGGGAGATCTTCGGAGTGAAGAGGCCAGTGTCCCTTCGTATGATTTTTGCTATGTAGCTTAGACGGTGCATGCGAAAGGGTTGTCAGTTATTTTCTATCACTATCAGTGACCGAGAGGAAGAATCAGAAAGGGAGCCATCCCTTGATGATTTTCCAATCCTTCAGGAGTTTGCAGATGTGTTTCCTTCAGAGCTTCCTGGTATGCCTCCACCGCGGGCAGTGGATTTCCACATAGACCTAGTGCGAGGAGCTGAGCCAGTTTCAAGAGCACCTTATAGGATGACTACTCATGAGCTTAGTGAGCTAAAGGCTCAGTTGGAAGAACTCTTGGAGAAGGGACATATTCAACCTAGTGTGTCTCCTTGGGGTGCACCGATGATTTTCGTCAAGAAGAAGGATGGATCACTTAGGTTGTGTATTGATTATCGGCAATTGAACAAGGTGACCATCAAGAACCGATATCCTCTTCCTAGAATCAATGATCTCTTTGACCAGTTGTAGGGTGCCCAAGTATTTTCAAAGATTGACCTAAATTCGGGTTACCATCAGTTGAGAATTGTGGATAGTGATATCCCCAAGATAGCTTTTTGTACTAGGTATGGCCACTATGAGTTCACTGTGGTACCTTTTGGCCTTATGAATGCTCCAGCTATATTCATGAGCCTCATGAATGGAGTATTTCATACCTTTTTGGATAAGTTTTTGGTTGTGTTTCTTGATGAAATTTTGATTTATTCTCATGATGAGAGAGAGCATGAAGAGCACCTGAGACAGGTATTGCACAGGCTGAGAGAGAATCAGTTGTTTGGCAGCTTGTCAAAGTGTGCATTCTTCAAACCTGAGATACATTATCTGGGTCATGTCATATCAGGTGATGGTGTCTTAGTAGACCCATCAAAGATCAGGGCTATCATGGATTGGCCAGCACCCACCAGTGTTACCCAAGTGAGGAGCTTTATGGGGCTAGCAGGTTACTACCGATGCTTCATTTCAGGATTCTCTAGGTTGGCACACCCCATCACTTCTCTTTAGAGGAAGGGGAAGAAGTATGAGTGGATAGAGAAGTGTGGTAGAGCTTTTGAAGAGATCAAGAGAGCACTCACGACTGCACCAATTCTTGCAGTACCAGATCCTATTGTAGATTTTGTGGTGTGCACCGATGCATCTTTAGATGGTTTAGGAGCAGTCCTTATGCAGGAAGGACGGCCTATTTCCTTTGAGTCTAGGAAGTTGAAGACTCATGAACTCAATTATCCTACTCATGACCTAGAACTAGCGGCAGTGGTTCATGCCTTGGTGAGATGGTGACATTTCCTTCTGGGTCATAGATTCGAGCTTCATTCTGATCACCAGAGCTTGCAGTACATATTTTCCCAGCCGAACCTTAATGCTAGGCAAAGAAGGTGGATGGAGTTCCTGTGTGAGTATGATTTTGATGTTCATTACATCAAGGGAAAGGAGAATGTGGTTGTAGATGCCCTAAGCAGAAGGTGCCATGAACTTTCATCTGTGACTACTTGCACTGACTTGAGAGAGCGGATTTTGTAGCACTTATCAGCTAATGAGCTTTATGCAGAAGTAAGTCAGTTAGTACATTCTCAGAGACCCTTGGAAGGGAAGTTTTTAGAGTATTCCTTGGATTCTAAGGGACTTTTTCAGCATAGGGGACGTATGTATGTACCTTTCATTGGGGGTTTGCGCGAGCTCATTGTACTTGAGGCTCACAGAGCACCTTATGCAGCACACCCCGGTGTTAAGAAGTTACATGCAGATTTGAGGTAGTTGTATCATTGGCCAGGCATGAGAGTGCAGATTGCTAGCATAGTTGCGAGATGCCTCAAGTGGCAGAGGGTGAAGGTGGAGCACCGTCATCTTGGCGGGCTTCTCCAGTCGCATGAGATTACAGTGTGGAAATGGGACACTATATCTATGGATTTTATTGTTGGTCTTCCTATGTCATCTTGTCGCCATGATGCCATTTTGGTGATAGTCAACACATTGACCAAGGTTGCCCATTTCTCACCCATGTGTACTACATTTACAGCATGAGACATAGCTCAAGTGTTCTTGCGGGACATTGTTAGACTTCATGGTGTTCCCCGTAAGATCATATCTGACAGAGACTCTTTGTTCACTTCTTCATTTTGAAGAGAGTTGCAGTCGGCTTTGGGCACTAGGCTCAATTTTAGTACAGCATACCATCCTCAGACCGATGGCCAAACCGAGCGAGTGAATCAAGTTTTGGAGGACATGCTACGTATGTACGTGATGGACCATCAGGTCAAATGGGAGGAATACCTTTATCTTGTCAAGTTTTCCTATAACAATGGGCATCATTCTTCCATAGGTATGCCACCGTATGAGGCCTTGTATGGGAGACCGTGCAGGACACCCTTGAGTTGAGATAGGATCGAGGATCGAGTATCTATTGGGCCCTAGTTGGTAAAGGAGATGGAGCAGCAGGTGACCCTGATTAGACAGCACCTGAAAGAGGCACAGGATAGGCAGAAGAAGTATGCAGATGGGAAGAGGACAGATCGAGAGTATCAGGTTGGTGATAGAGTGTTATTGAGGGTACGACCACACAAGAGTCTGATTCGATTCGAAAAGGGCTCCAAGTTGGCACCTCGGTTTGTTGGGCCATTCGAGATCCTTGAGAGGATAGGACCTGTTGCATACTGTTTAGCTTTGCCACCTAGCCTGTCACGCATCCACGATGTGTTTCATATTTCAGTACTTAGAGGATACATTTATGACGAGTCTCATATTATTGATTGGGATTCTTTACAAGTGGAGTCAGACGGACAGCTAGCACTGGAGCCTATCTGCATTATTGCCCGACGGACCCTAGCACTTCGAGGGTGAGAGCTAGACCAAGTTAGGGTCCAATGGGATTGTTACGATGAGGTCACAGCTTCATGGGAGGATGCAGCGCAGATGTGATCTCAGTATCCGTACCTTTTTGATGAACTCCAGGAGGAAGTTCATGCCTAGTGGGGGAGGATGTGAGGCCTCACCCCCGACCCATTGTAGCATAGTGATACATTACTCTTATTTTGTTATCCGCGACTCGAGATGTTGAGACATTATTTGATGCTTAGAACATATTTTATTATTTCATGTTGTGTGATGTTATTTCTAGATATATTTGATGATTGTCATTTAATGTTCATGTATATGTATGTTGACAAAATCAGTAGATGTAGGATTGAGATGTGATTTAAGATATTTCAAATGGTTAAGAATTATAAAGGATGAAGAAACTTTATTCATGTATGTTTTAAATTATAAAAAAATTTCTGATACATATATGTTTATATACATGTGATTCTACGGGACTACTGATGGGTGCAATAAGTGTGTAGATATTTAGCCGAGAAACCCTACGAAGGAACAAAACTGATCTCCATGTGCTAAAATTTGGAAACCCTATTGTTCATAATTGTGTTCTTTCAGTGTCGCTTGACACTCGTAAAATGTTATGTGCTTAATTTGCTAGTTAGAGTTGTTAGATGGACCTATTTTATTTCTAGATTTTATTTTGTCTCTAACCCCTTCCCTAAGGCTTTAAAACATATTTTTATTCTAACCTAAGGGTATGGGTATGGGTTAGGGGTCTTTTCCAACCCCTAAGACCCTAGCTTTGACTTTTGAGGGCACTCAAAAAGTCCCTTTTGCCTTTGTGCGAAAATTTCAAGTGGTTGTCATGAGTTGTCTTACCCCACCTCCTTTTAGAGTTTAACCAAGGTGTAGGTTGAGTTAGGAGTTTCTAGTGTGGCTAGTGGGTGGAAATAGTTATTGCTCCTTTTGGGTGGTTGAGTTGGAGGCTTATTTAGAGGCCTTCCTTGGTCTAGTGGTTGGGTTACCCAATCTCTACATTTAGAGAGAGATTTCTTGAAGCTTGAAGGAAGGAGGAATACTCTACTCAAATTTTTTCATTACCATTACCTCTTTGAGAAGGTAGGAAACTCCCATCTCCCTTATTCAGTTTTTATGTTTTGTTTCATGTTCTTGTTACCTTGTTGTTGTTTTACTGTTGTATGGTTGTGGGTATGTTGGGAAGATTTGTAAACCTTGTTATTTTGGTTGTTTTCCTTTCTTTTTTATGGTTGCAATTTTGAGTTTCCTTGCATGGGTGTTTTGGTATTACTCACCCTAGGAGAGGGCAGAAGTGACCAATTTTGGGAGAGGTCTGTTTAGTTGGACTCCAACCTGTGTAGAGTCTCTTCTCAGGATGAGAAGAGGGATAAAGGGATAGGGTGTTATGGGCCCCTACCCATCAGCACAAACCTGGTATGAGTATGGCAAGTTGAAATGGAAGAACGAAAGTTCTTGGTTATTGGCCCCGATTGGGCATCTGAATTGGTGTTGTGCTTGACTTCTCCAGTTGGAAGAATCCACCTCTCCCTAGTCTTGATTCACTGTGAATTTTATTGTGTAAACCATGTATGATTATGCATGTTTGATTGTCCCTTGGTTATGCTTGGTTGTCACCCGATTAGACTCAGTTCTTCCACAATTTGTAGAAACGTGTTGCAGAATTGGATATGGAACCCTTGTTGAGGGTCATGAAGGAAATTTCATTTAAGTATTGTATTTCAGGATGGAAATCCTATGTAATTTGTATCTCAAAACTTCAATATAATGGCAACGACATCGGGTTTTCTTACTGGTTTTTCCCGATGGAGCCTTGAACTAGGATGCATAATAGAAAAATAAAAATAAAATTATGAAATGCTCTTTGCAATGTTTACTTGTGAACTCAAATTTTGGCATATGTATGTGATACAATAGCTGGTATATAATGCCTTTGAGTTATGAATGTTCAAGTCTCAATTATGATAATGAAGAGGAAAAAAGAAATTGATATGATGAAGTCTTAAATTTAATGTATAACTATGATGATGAAATCAAAAAAATCCTACTTTTTGAATTCTAAGTTTACCTCATTCCTTGATAAATTTCATAAATGGATACAAGAAAATTGAGTTATAATTATTCACCACCTTTTTAATCCGGTGTATCGTATCATACTCCTCATAAGTTCTTCAAAAATAAAACCAAATGGATTAAGAAATTTTGTAATCCTTGAATTCAAAAAAAAAAAAAAAAAACAAGAATTAGAACACATATCATGTTTTTTTTTTATGAATATATATAAAACATACATTTCTTTTTAAATAAAAGACTAAGAGACTATGCATATGCACTCTTTTGCATTGGTATGATAGTTTAAAGAACCTATATTAACAATAGATTATATTAAATCCTCATTAACACAATGGTAGGCATTTTTTTTATCATGTTCTTACTTAGTCTAAATTTTTTGCTTCTTATTATAAATATGCACTTCCAGGAGTGAAAACTCTCTGGAAAATACATGGGGAGGAAATTTAAATTCCTCCGTAGTCTACAGAGCATATTCCCTAGATGATCCCCTCCAAGACAATAAAATAATACAAAATAAAATAAAATAAATCTTCAATAAATTCATTGGTACAGGTATGATTATACATAATATTAATCTCAATATCCTAGTTCACTAAAATCTCTCTCTACCAAATAAACTTTTGCATTGAATGCCTAAGCGCAGGTTCATCCAACGTTGGGCAAATGAGAAGGGGTGTTGACTTGTCTTAACCCACAAAATCTCCAATGAGATCCTTGCCTCATGTACGTGACCCCATGTCAGACGTATCCATAGTTGGGATTGGAGAAGAATTAATAATATTTGAAAGTCCATTGTCATCATCATAGATGATGTCACCTTGTTTCATCCCAATGTTTGCAGAGTAGGGAGAAAGTTAAAATTTTGTTTGAATTTTTTTTTTAAAAAGAAAGATCTTGCTCACCTTTCTTTTAAAGTCTTGGCCGGTGCACACTTTTGTGAGGGGTGCTATCAGTCTGTACCCCCTGGCAGCGCGCTGTCCCAAGCGCAACGCTTGGGAAGTGCATGGGTCAGGGGGGGGGGAGGTGGTGGGGTTTGTGGTAGGGTGTAGGGGTGGGTAGGAGTTAGAGTAGGTGTTTTGTTAGAGTTAGGTTAGTATGATAGTTAGTTTGTTTCATAATGGATTTTTTTTATTTTATAATTTTTTTTAAGTTGTAAGATGCTTTTGGTAGTTAGTTTAATTAGTTAAAAATTTAAGTTATGTCATCAGTTTAGTTGAGATGTTTTTTTTTTATATATATTGTTATTTATTAATAATTCCAAATTGCTAGTTATGTTTTATTTAGTTAGTTGCTAATTAACTTAATTAAGTTTAAGAAGATGTAGATTAGTTTTTAAGTTAAGTTTTAGCTAATTAGTTTATATTAAAGATTAGTCAGTGTAAAATTTATGATTAATTTTAGATTTAAGATAGGTGTTGAAATGATAGTTTAGGATTGAAATTTCATAAGTATTAGTTGGCGTAGTATGAACGTTTTAATATTAGCATGTTAGTATATTTTAGTTTAAAATTTATTCATTCAATCTTAGTATAAATTAGAGGATAAAAAAAAAAAAAAGTTGGTAGAGGCTTTATCAGGTCAACCAAGTGGTAGGTCAATAAATGTTAAATTATTTAGTATGTTCTTTTATTGATTTAATGTCAAAATTTCTAGAATAGAAGTTGCAAGTAATGTCATTATTGATTGTTTATAATTTCACCATAATTATGTAAATTAAGTTTTGATGACTATTAGTTATAGATAAATGCATGATTGATTAACTAAGAAAATTAAGATTAACATTTTTATTGGGTTATAATGGTTATGATGTTTGATTAACGATTTGACTAATATAAAAGAGTTTGTGTGTTTTGCCCTCATAGTTTGGGCATGACAAATATGCCTTCTAAAGTGACTAGACCTTTAGGAAATTTGTTGGAATTAAGATTCTCAATCTAATCTCATTACTAACTTTTCAACTTAGACTAATTTTTAGCAGAGAGTTCTGCTTCATTTTGAAAAAAATTAACTATTTGTAAATTATAATAAAAAAAATTGCCAATTCATGCAATTATCTTGAACACTAGGCCTTACAAAAAGTCTAATTTGTACTTCCTTTACATTAGCAACATGTTTTGGTATATCATAATGAGCACCAATAAGCGCAAGTCTATCAACATGTTTATTTTTATTTCTAGGAATGCTCTATTAAATGCTTGGAAGCCTTTAAGTAGATCCCAAACTCTATGTTTGTATGACTTCAAAATGTTTCTCTTTATGAAATTCTTATTTCTAATTTGATTAACAACCAATTTGCTATCTACAAATAGTTTCAAGAGCGTAATGCCTCTTCTTTGGACAAGTTTGAAGCCTTGGATCAAGGCTTCATACTCAACCACATTATTAGTGTAGTAAAATTATAGCCTATATGAAAATTGATACTTCCCCAAACTAGGGGAAATGAGCATTACACCAACACCCATTGTTCTGTGAGACATCAAAGAATATATTCCATAACCCATTTATATCCTCTTTTTCTTTCATAAGATTGGGAATAGGAGAACCTTCCTCAAATATACAATAAGTTCCAAGGCTTGCCTCTTCAATTCCTTGTATTGGATTAGGTTGGAAAGTATTACATAATTCATCTAAAAGATAGCTAGGAACCCATGTTAAGAGTGTATCATGTTCATGAGTTATGCATTCCTCATCTTCTTCTAAGATTGTGCAATTTATATTTATGGAGATGAGAGTATAAGTTTGTATGTGATTAAGATCCAATGGTTCAGACTTTATGGAATCCTTTGTTCCATATCTTGTCCTAAAGAACATGTAGGACCAGTCAGATGCAATATAACCACCAATTTATTTAGTAAAGTCCCTAGATAGGAAACTATAAGAATATGGAGGGAGCTCAACAACTAATATGTCTTGTATGACAATACAACTAGGACATGCATGTAATGTCATCTTCATATTTTTAAACACTCCTTCTATTGTAACAAAACTAGTATCCAACTAAAGAACCCCTATAGCCACTGGCTCATACTAAATACCAAGTCTATTAGCCCATATTTTGGCATAACTAAGCTGCTAGCTCCAGAGTCTATCATGTAATTGTGAACTAATTTATCTCCCATGATTGAAAAGAGATGAAAGGTAGAATACTCACTCTTCTTACTTTTTTCTTCTTCCCTTGTAGGTTACACAAAGCTCATTTCTCCTTCCATGGTGGCTAGTCTATCCTACACTTTGATAGTCTTTAATTCTTGTTGCGAAAATTCTAATTGAGATGGCATTGCAAGAAAATCCCACATAGGAAAACTAATATTGGTCCTCTTCATTTGATCTACAATATTGAGAAGAGTGTATGTTGACTTGGCTAGAACCTTGGTGTCTATAGAGGCTAGTATATGAATGGGAACATCATTTGGCTTTTTAGCCTTCTTGTTGTTCCAATTTTCCAATGGAGTAGCAAAATTATGTTGTTCATTTACACCTATGACATATGGGATAGTCTTCAAAATTGCATCCTAAATTTGTGAAAAGTATGGAACCTCCTCTACACCTCTCATTTTTCTTCTAGTGTTATGAGATATTCCATCATTACCACCATGATTTACATGGCAGTAATATTATGGTTGATAATTCATGAAAGTGTAGTTCCCCTATTGTTGGGATTCAAAACCAATAGTGGGCTGATTAATATCATATTGATGTCCTATTTCTTGTTCTTGTGTAGTCAAGGCTTGAGAATGTTACACTCTATGGTAGATACATTCCTCATATGAAAATTTATAAACTAAACAATACTCTTCTTCTTGAACCTAATTATTTTGACCAACTACCATTCTTACTAAATTCACACTTGTATTTGTAGGGGTAACATTACCCATAAGTCTATTTTGGTTAAATGGGCCTTGACCATAGTTTGGCTTCCTATTGAGTGGATGACTATGATAGTTGGTCTAAAAAGGCCTACCACCTTGATCTTTTTGTCCTTTTAGAGTCACCAACTCATTGTTCAATTTTTGCATCTCTACATTTTGATCCTAAAATCTTTTATCTATATCAAAGTTACGATCCTTGATTTTATCCATATTTTGCATCATAGCCTGCATCATGATCTTAATTTAATCTATCTCATTCAAATATGTGGAAGTCAAAGGGGTAACAACAAGAGGTTGACATGTAGTTGTAGTTGGGATGTAATTCATTGTAGGTTGGTGTGCAGGCAAGTTAGGAAATAGTGGTATTGGAAGGCTCAAAGATATCTTTCCTCCTTGAATTAGAGTATTCTCTACCTTTATAGAAATTTCATAAGAAGCTAAAAAAGTGTTCCCTCCTAAGGTTTTCAGTGTGGTAGAAATATCACTATTAAAAGCTCTAAGGTAATACAAAAAAACATTACTAAGAGTGGGCTTCACTACAATAGGGATTGTATCCCATCTTTTTTGGAATCTATAATTGAAATCTATGATAAACTCATGAGTTTCCCTTTTGATTGTACTTATTTTCTCTAGGATTGATAGATGATCACTCTTATCTTTGAAGTGTTTTCAGAATATTTCTTTTAGCTCATCCAAGTTATTGATAGAGTTATGTGGCAATCCTCTATACTATTGTAAGGCTTTTCCCTTTACAAATGAAGCTACAAGTCCAACAACAATATCATCCTCTATAAAACAATGTATATTATAGATATTTGACACTTGATTTTTTTTATTGGGTAAATTGAAGCTTCATTGATAAAATCTAGTATTCTTTTAAGAGAATCTATTGGTATATCACACCTTTGGGATAAAATAAGAGGACTCCCACCATTGAAAGTTGTGAAAACCCAATTTATAGGAATTAGTGATTCACACTGTCAATTGCTTAGGTTGCTTCCAAGACAAGAAGTCAATATATAGTTCCTACTAAGTTTCTTAGTTGCTACGGAGCTTTACAACCTATGTATAGTGGATGCCAAGTGTAGCAGTGTCAACCTAGTTATTTAGTGCAAGTGATGGAAACTCTAGTGTTAATTGAGCTCCACGGTGTCAACCAAGTTACACAGTGTTAACCAAGTTATTTAGTGTTAACCATATTTTTCTATATCTACTAAGCTTGTAGTTTTAGTGATGTGAATCTAATGTTGACTAAGTCATGGAGTCTTAACTAAGTGATTTAGTATATGTCAAGTTTTGTAGTGTTCATCAAGTCACATAATGTCAATCAAGCTCAAGCTACTTGGAAGTGATCACTATGAATTAAGCCTCTTCATCAATCAAGTGCTAGATGATGTCAAGTGTTGACAATGGTTTTCGAGTATCAAAATATCATCGAGTTTGACTTTATAACCTAGGTTACTATAGTTGGGCCAACTTTCAGGATTTGATGAAACTTGTATTATAGTTGACTTCAATGAGTTATGATTTGGATTGGTATATATGTAAAGCATTGTATCATATCCAAATGAGTATAACATGAGCATGGAAAAATAAAAGTGTAAATTAAGAAGGCTAAAAGTAGTCTAAGTGACAACAAATATTTATTTATCACATCAAGAAGATCATTACAATTCAAGAAATCTCAACTAGCAAATCAGAGTTGCAGATCAAAGATCAACCACTGGTTCATCCTAAAAGGTATATGAGTTAAATCCTTTAACAAGCTAGACTTAATAGTCTTTGCTAAATCTCTTAACTGAGTGCATACTTCAATGTATGTTTTTAAATCCTTTGACAAGGTGGACCTCATAGTCCTTATTTCTCCTAATAGGGTAGATCACCAGAAGTGGTCAATTGTAAGTGTTAACAAGCCAACTTTATACTATAGTACTAAAGCTTGTGAATATAATCCCCACCCCAGTTTTACTTTCTATTTCAAAGGTTTTTGGGTTACCATATCTTGTGTTAGGTGTTATGAATTTTTTACTTCTTTCATTATTTCATGCATGTAATTAGATCAAAATATTATATGACAAATTAATTGGTGAAAGAAGATTAAGTTTTATTGGTTCTTGATTTACCCCTCCCCTCTTAGTAACCTTGCCTATCTCATATTTCTAAAAATTGGTATCAGAGCATTGTGGTTCTCATAGAAGAAGTTTAACATCTTGAAAAAAGATAAAAGGCAATGGAGGTATATAGGCTAGATAATGCTATTGAAAATGAAAAAATGGATCTTAAATTGGCCATTGGGAAACTAAGGAAAGCAAAGGAGAAACTCTCTCAATCATTGAAAGGAAGGAAAGATCTTGTAGTAAAAATGAATGACAATTTCTACACTGAGGAAATAATTGAAGATATATATCCTGAAAGAAATTTAGATGAAGCTAATGAAGAAATCAAAGACCTTTCAGGAAAGAGTTCCAATCTTCAAGAAAAAGTTAGAAAGCTAAAAAGAGAACAAGAAATCGAATCAGTGAGATTATGTGAAGTCATGGAAGAAAAAGACAAATCCAAAGAAGAGATAGAAGAAAAGAACAATGAAATCAATCAACTATCCCTTCAGCAAGAATATTTTATTGATCAAATCATTGGTGCAAATGAAGAACTCATGAATCTAAGATCAAAAAATGAAAGACTCTGGAATGATCTAAACATTGAAAAGAAAACAAATGAAAGGATGATAAAACCTCAAGAAAGAATGAATCAATTGAATGAACAAAGTTAGTATAGACACATAGGAAAATCTAGAGTAGGATACACAGAAGAAGGTGAATCATCCAAGCAAGTATCTCAAAAGAATCAAAGGCCTACTTGCAATCATTGTGGTAAGATAGGTCATACATCAAAAAAAGGTTGGAGTAATGGTAAAGAAAAACTCAATGGAAAATGCTACAACTACAATAAGCATGGACATAGAGGAAGTGAATGCAAGGAGAAATCTAAGTTTGAAAGAAAATGCTATAGTTGTAATAAACAAGAACACAAATATTCTAAATGTAGAAAAAAGAAATTGAATCTAGTAGAACATATTGTGAAAGCTATATTTTGATGGGACTATAAGACATGGTGTAGATGCCACTACTATGGTGAATTTGGGCATATTGGGGAAAACTAAATGAAACATCACACTAGGAAAAGAGATACAACTGAAAGATGTTTCATTTGTACAGAACCTAGATATCTTACCAAGAAATGTATGAACACAAGAAGAATTGAAGATGAAAAGAATGCTAAGGCTGACAATATCAGAAAGTAGATGAAGAAGCAATGGATACCAATATCTCTTGATAATGCAAGCCCAAGTCATGAAGTAGATGTCACTCAAGAGTTGGGTGACTAATGCATTTCAACTTGAATCCCTATGGCAATATGATGCAAAGAGACAACTGAATAACTAGGGCCTAGGGCACACCCAACTATCCAATCCACCTTGCAAGAGTCAACACATCAGAAACAATACACAAGAACAACACCAAGGAGAGAGAGAACCAAAATATTTCCTATTGATTCATCAACTGATCAACATAAATGCCCAACTATAAGGCCTTCTAGGTTATAGCCAGATACCATCAAATCTAGAAATTTCACATTTTAATCTTCTAAGTATCCTTAATCTACTAGTACCACCTAAAACTCAATTATAGACCTCTTTAAATACTTTCCAAAATGACTTATAGAAGATTCTAGAATAAGAAAGGTCACAAGTCACCCTAATGCAAACACCAACTAATAAATTCTTATATTGTAGACACAAGTCAACTCACATTAGATATTAACTACCTATACCAAAATTAAATGCAAGCCAAGTTAGCCCAAACTAGAACTAGACATAGACTACTCGACAAATGAAAGCTTTTCAAATTGGCATTTGGCATCCACGTGAACTTATCAACCAAAGAAATTTCTTAGCAACCAAAGGAACTTGACAACCAAATAAATTTCTCATCAACCAAAGCAACTACTTGGTAACCAAAGGAACTCAACTACTAAAGCAATCACTTGGAAACCAAAGGAACTACTTTTAAACCAAAGGAACTCACCAACCAAAGTAATTTCTTGGAAGCCAAAGGAACTTAGCAACCAAAGGAACCACTTGACAACCAAAGGAACTTGGTAGCCACTGGCAGTAAAAAAAAAAATATAGGATTGTGAAGAAACCCAAGATGCTCCTACTTTAGACAACCAGGGTTGGAGAGACAATTCTCTGAAATCATGAAAGTGCTACAAACTGAGCTTGATCCAACTCAGATTGAGAAATCCATGTAGCATATTCAACTAGTCTATTCTTCCACTTTTGTAAATACTCATAGTAATATTTTCCCCTTGTACTCTTACCAATTCTTTGACCCAATACCTATTCAACTTCTTCAATAGGTTTCTTAGGATAATCATTAGTTACAACAACTTCTTCTTCTAACTCATGATACTTATATAGATCAACAACATTGAATATAGGAGATATATCCATGTGATCAAGTAGCTCAACTTCATAAGCATTTCTACTATCAAACTTCTTCAAGATCTTACAAGGTCCAAACATCTTCATCTTCAAATTGTTGTATGTTCGAACAGGAAATCTTCATTTCTTCAAATGAATCATCACCTCATCACCAACTTTAAAGTCATGACATCTTCTAGACTTATCAGCATTTTCCTTGTACTTTTGATTACTTTTTCCCAACCTCGACTTCACTTCCTTATGCAAAGACTCCATAAAATTAGTAAATGCTTCCTCTGTAGCACTTCTCTTGTCCTCATCAATAACATCCCTCAAATATTATACTCCTCTAGTCTACATTCCAGTAACAATCTCAAAAGGTGTCTTCCCTATGATTCTGTTCATAGAATTATTATATGCAAACTCATCTTGTGCCAATATTGTTTCCCAATTACTTGGTTTATCTCATACTAAACATCTCAAAAAATTACCCAAGCTTCTATTCATAACCTTTGTGTATCCATTTTTTTGTGGATGGAATGTAGAACTAAACTTCAACTAAATACCCATCTTCTTCCACAAAGTTTTTCAAAAATAACCAAAAAACTCACTGTCTCTATCAGAAATAATGCTTCTTGGTAATCTATGTAATCTCACAATCTCTTTAAAGAAAAGTTCAGAAACATGCTTAGCATCTAATGTATTCTTCTTGGTATGAAATGAGCCATCTTAGAGAATCTATCCACCACAACAAATATAGAATCATACCCCTTCACTTTCTTAGGAAATCCATGAACAAAATCCATATTGATGTTAGTCCAAGTTTTCTCAAGAACAGTAATAGGTGTATACAAACCAATATTTTGACTTAATCCTTTTGCAACTTGAAAATATCTACAACTCTTCACAAATTTTTGAACATCCTTATACATTTGTGACCATTAATACTTCTCCTTTAGCAAACTCATTGTCTTATCAATTCCAAAATGTCCAACCAATCCCCCACTATGCTTTTCCTTGATTAAATTAACTCTCATAGAACTTCTAGGGATACACAACTAATTACCTCTAAGAAACATGCCTTCTTGAATGAAATATTAATCATTCTTATTTATGTGATTTGTTAAATTTTGTGCTCAACACTCTCTTCAAGCCTCAAAAAAATCAAGATCAACATTATACAACTCTTTCATTTCATCAAAATAAAAAACTTCAACCTTCATTTCAGTCAACAAAGAATATCTTCTAATTAATGCATTAGAAACTATATTAGTAACCCCACTTTTGTGCTTAATTACAAATGTAAAATTATGCAGGTACTCAACCCATTTCATATGTCTCTAATTCAATTTATGTTGACTTCCCAAGTACTATAGAGCTTTATGATTAGTATATAACACAAACTCCTTAGGAATCAAATAATATCTCCAATTCTAAGAGGATTGAACAATAACATAAATTTCTTGATCATACACAAAATACTTCATTTTAGCATCATTCAACTTCTCACTAAAGAAAGCAATAGGTTTTCCCTCTTGACTCAATAAACCTCCTATTGCACTACCACTTGCATCACATTTAACTTGAAATACATTATTAAAATTAGGCAAAGCCATTATAGGGAACTCAACAACCTTTTGTTTTAAAGTCTCAAAACTCTTATCAGCTCCATGTGTCCACTTGAATTCATTTTTGTCTCCTCTCATCGTCGCAATCATAGAATTAAAAATAGAATTGAAATTAAACTTCATATATAAACTAGCCAAACCATGAAATGATCTTACCTCACCCACATTATCAGGTATAGGCATTCCAAAATTGCTTTAACCTTCTTAGGATCCATCTTCAAACCATCTACTGAAATCACAAATTCTAAACACATTATATCCTCTTGCATAAAAGAACACTTTTCCAAATTAATCAACAACTTCTCCTCTTTCAACCTCTGCAATACTTGTCTAATATGATGAAGATGTTCTTCCATAGGTTTACTGAATATTAGAATATCATCCAAATAAAAAATCACAAACTTACCCAAGAATATTTTTAGAACTTCATTCATCAACCTCATGAAAGTACTAGGTGCATTATTCAAACTAAAAGGCATAACCAACCATTCATACAAACCATCTTTTGTCTTGAAAGTGGTCTTCCATTCATCACCTTCTCTAATTTTGATTTGATGATAGCCACTCTTCAAATCAATCTTGGTAAAATACATTGCTCCACTTAAAAAATCCATAATGTCATCCATCCTTGGCATAGGAAATCTATATTTCATTATGATCTTGTCAAAAGGTTTGGAATCAATACACATTCTCCATTCTCCATTCTTTTTAGGTGCTAATATAGTAGGTACAACACATGAACTCAAGATTGCTCTAATCAAATCTTTCTACATCAACTCATGCATTTGTCTATTAAGTTATTCATTCTCTAAAGGTGTCAATCTATATGGTTCTTTATGCAAAAAAATATCTCCAAGAATCAGATCCATACAATGAATTACACTCCTTATTGGAGGTAAACCATCACATATATCCTCTGTAATAATCTCTTTATATTCTTTCAACAATTTTGTAATTTCTTCTGGTACTCGGTCAATAATATTAGTCATCACTCAATCACCACTAATTAGTACTCAGCTACCATTATTTTTTGGAACTTGGCTACCATTGACACAACTCAGTTACCTTAGAATTATAGAAAAATAGACTTGATTCTTTTTCATTTCCTTTTTAAATTGTTTCCCATTAACCATGAAAATTTTCATAGTAGTACAATTAACCTCAGCTAGACTTTCAATCAAAGGTAGAAATATATATTTCTTTCCATTCACCTGAAGAGTATATTGATTTAATCATCCATCATTTATAGCATATGTATCATATTTCCAAGGTCTACTGAACAAAATATGACAATAATCCATAGGCATAATATCACACAAAACTTCATCAAATTAATGTCCAACCTTGAATTTCACAATGCATTTCTCACTTACCAATATCGTATGCCCATCTTTGATGAATGAAACATGATAGGGTTTGAGGTGTTTCAGCCTTTGCAATTGCAACTTTGTAACAAACTCTTCTGATGCTAAATTCATTAAACTCCCACTGTCAATTATCACTTTGCAACATTTTCTAGCCATCTTACATTTGGTCTGGAAAATACTTCTTCTAAGTACAGGTTCCTCATCACTTCCCTTATTACATAAGGCTCTTCTCACCATCAAATTTTCTCCAACCTTAGGTCCACTTGGTAAACCCCCATCATCTCCTTGAATCACAACATTTCTAATACCTTGCATACTTTTAGAAGAGAGATAGACTATGGTAAAGAAGGACATTTGTTTTACATTGCATAATTTCCTCTCCTTTGTCTATCAGTTTCCAAATGCTCCCACCATAGTGAGGTATGTCCTTTCAACCTAGTAACTACAATCTTTACCTTCCTATTATTAGGAGTGTTTTCATACTCAAAGAGTTTATCCTTATCAGAGATCCAATCCAATACAATATTGGTGTCCAATCTCCCTACCTAAGGAACAACTTCTATAATAGGCTTTGAATTTTCCCTAGATAATACTCTCAATAGAAATTTTTCATCTTGATCTTATTCATGTTCTAGATTAGGGTTTGGTGCCACTGCTTCATCATCTCTTACATCATCAATATATGCTCTCTCCTCTAGGTTTTCTCTACATTATCTAATCTAGTTGCAATTTGTCTCAATGTATCCAATATTACATTATCAATATTTCCTCTACCTCAAACCATCTTTACAAATTAGGTTCTTGTGAGATCGTAACCTTCTACAAGTTATAGGTCAAATCCATAGATCTACAACCCTACAACCCAAATTCACTTAGGGTTCTATAAAATCCAATCACCACAAGGATGAACCTCAAGCTATGAAACCACCTGATGTAAGGAGACAATTGAATAACTAGGGTCTAGGGCACACCCATCTATCCAATCTACCCTACAAGAGTTAACATAGTGGAAATAATACACAATAACAACATCAAGGAGAGAGATAACCAAAATATTTCCTATTGATTCATCAACTACTCAACCTACATGCCCAACTATAGGGCCTTCTAGATTATGACCAGATACCATCAAATCTAGAAATTTTGTATTTGAATCTTCTAAGTCTCCTCAATCTACTACTACCACCTAAAACTCAATTCTAGACCTCTTTATATACTTGACAAAATAGTTTACAAAATATTATAGAACAAGAAAGTCCACAAGTCAGCCTGATGTAAATACCAAATAATAAATTCTTACATGTGTAGCCATAAGTGGGCTCACATCAGATATTAACTACCTATACCAAAATTAAATGCAAGCTAAGTCGACACGAACTAGAACCAAATGCAGACTACTTGACAAATGAAAGATTTCCAAAACTAGCACTTGGCATCCACACAAACTCAATAGGAAAATAAATCACTTGAAAACCAAAGGAACTTGAAAAACAAAGAAATTGTTTAGAAACCAAAGGAACTCGACAAGTAAATAAAGCACTTGGCAATCAAAGGAACTGCTTGGAAACCAGAGGAACTTGATAGCTAAAGAAATTGCTCAGAAACTAAAGGAATTGGTTGGCAACCAAAGGAACTCAGTAATCAAAGGAATCACTCAGCATTCAAAGGAACTACTTGGAAACCAAAGGAACTACTCAAAAACTAAAGGAACTTGACAGCCACTAGTAGAAAACAAGAAAATATAGGATTGTGAAGAAACCAAGGATTCTCCTACATAAGAATAATTAGAATTGAGATTCTAAAGTAGACATCCCTCATTAGTTATAGCCAACAAGAAGAAGAGATGCATATCAAAATTCAAGATGTACAAGGATCAACAAGTGGTTGTGGAAATTCAAGACCTTAATGAGCTAGGTCAAGTTGCAAGACCCTACTAAGCAAGGTTGGGATTCACTAAAGTATTGTATGTGGACACTAAGTCATTGAAGACTCTACCAAGTGATAATGATTTTTTCAAGCTATGAATGTCTATCAACAATTTAAGGCTAAACCAAGTGGAAGACAATCTATCACTAAGTGAGTAAACATACCAAGCATTAATGGTGATTGCAAAGAGGAAATTCATTAAAAAGGAAGAAATTGAATGCATTGTTTCACTGCTAATTTCAAGAGATATTTTACAAAGAATGATTTCAGATCTTAAGAATGGTTTGAGTGTTTTCTATTGAAGAAATTTCAAATTTTTAGAAACCCTACCGAGCATGGCATCGTCTAGAAGCAAAATCAAGAAAGGGTCTAAAATGTTGGTTCCAGGAGTTGATTGCAAGGCACCGAACTTCAAGTTGAGTCTATCAATTGCAAAAGTACTTGACCTAGTTGGTGCACCATTGTGAATTCTACCCAAGGTATTGATTGTGCCTAATATTAATTCATATTATCACTATTCTATTCAGGATCTAAGCACTCATGGGATTAATGAAGCATTGAACGAGTTATGTGTGAATGGCATTGTAAAACCTCAGCATCAACACTAGGAAGCCAAGGACTTGATACACATATCACATATGCCAAGAGACTTCAAGGTAAAATGGATAATATATATTCTAAGAAATGTGCATAATGGATAGTTATGGTTGGAGCAACCTATTTAGATATCAAAGAAAATGATTAAAAAAATCACTAGTCTTCCAATGTTGAAGTTGAACTAGTGAAGTGAACTCTTGTTGAGTGGGATGGTAGAGGAATGAAGATAAGTGGAATCATAGACATGGAACTGAAATTTATAATTCACTTGATCTCTCATAAGATCTATAGCTCCAGTCATCTAAACAATGTTTCATATGAGGCAAGTGATTTGGCTCTCAAAGTAGTGAAGAATAACATGGCATTTGATGTTGCTGAGTTGTTATCGAATTAGTTCAATAATAACATGGATAGCATCATAGGTTCCAAGAACAATCTATATAAGTTTAATTCACTCTTGACTTGTTTATTCTTCTTTGTACAAAAATTCTTCCCTTCTAGAGGTTCAATAGTATGGAGAAAGGATGTCCTTGTTTTATATCAAATAAATTAGTATATAGTAGAAATGGGTGAAAACATTGATAGCATCATGGAAAATTACTTTGAATCATTCAAAGAGAAGATGCAAAAATAGATATAGGATGCCTAAGAAGCATGCAGAAGACTAAAAGGATGATATTTGTTTCATGGTGGACTATGCCAATGTTGATCTAATAAATAGTATTAACAAAATGAGTGCCAACACACTTAACCACTTTCACCTTAGATTCCAAGTACATAATGCATGTCGAGCCAAAACTCTAGTTAGTGCCAAGCAAGTCATAGTTGGTGCTGAGAAGATTAGAGTATAGTATGTGCCAAGTAACATAATTCTTCAAGTGTCGAGCAATACAAGAAATGTTCATGTGGTGAGCATTTTAGAATCCAATAAGTGCCAAGCAAACTAGGAAACATAGTTGATGTCAATCAAAACAGGAAAGTAATAGATGCTAAGCAAACCAAGAGACATAGTATGTGTCAAGCATCAGTAAGACTATATGTGTCAAGCAATGTAGGATCAACATAAGAGTTTGTGCCATCACAAACCAAGATGTGAAATAGTTATGCATGACTCATGACATGATAAGGAGATAAGATCAAATCCTTTAATCCACCTATGCAATCAACATGCAACCAATTAGATAATTAGAGACAACATGCAACTAGTAGGTGACAACTAAGGATTTGAGTGGGAAAGCTTTAATCAAGAATGCATTACAATCCACTTATCTTTATAAAGAAATCATGACACCATAGAAGAAGTTGTTGAATGAAGAAGAAGAAGTAGAGCCATATACTAAGCTTGTTGCATAACATAGGTGTCAGGGACTTAGTGGAAAGAACAAAATTTATACATCCAGTTGATTAGAACAAAATGGGGGATACATTCAAAAGATCATATCTAGTAGAGATCATTGAAAGAAGATTAGATCATGTGCCTAAGACACACAATAAGAGATTACATTCAATCAGGTGTATTGTTCTAATACTCTCTCACAATTGTATTAGAAGTTGAAATCCTATAGTGATAGGTTAGGTTAATAGCTAGGTAGGAGATCCTTTGGAGAAGGATAGGAGAGCCTTTGAAGAAGGTCATGAAAGTCCTATTAAGTTAGGTGGGTTTAATAGCCTATATGAAAATGATTTGACAGGGTGACACTTCATGTAAAGTGTTTGTAAATCCTTTCAACAAGTCACATTTGACAGTGTGTAAAGCCTTTAACAAGGTAAACCATCAGAAGTGGTTGAACTCATTTCTATAGTAATTTTTGTGGGTGTCATCCCCACCCTAATTTTACCTTCTTTTTCTTAGAGGGTTTATGGGCCACCAAAATCTCTCATGTTGTGTGATGATGCATGTTTTCTTTTCATGATTGATTAAATGTTTACATGCATGCATGTTAAATTTAGTTATATGTTATTAAGGATTTGAAAAGGACAACAAGCTATTACTTCTAATTCACCCCCCTCTTAGAAATATTCTTCCAATTTAGGCATTGCAAAAATTGGTATCAGAGCTTAGTTCTCTCAAGAAGGAGCCTAATAGCTTCAAGAAAAAGATCTGAAGATGGAAGTCTTAAAACTTTGGAAGATCAATGAAATCTAGGTGATTGATGTCCAACTTGCTCTACATAAGTTAGAGGAAGCTAGAGAGGAACTAAGGAAATCCATGAGAAGAAGAAAGGGCATAGCTATAGCATAGAATGACATATATTACGAGGAGATTGACACCATTGAAGTATTTGCAAAAGGAGACTCTAAAAATTTTGATGCACCAATAGTAGAGCTAATGGAGAAAAATAGAGCACAAGTAGAAGAGACAATATATCTCAAGATAGAACATGAATCATAGGCCATTATGCTATGTGAAATCACTGAACAAAAGAAAAGAGCAGTTGAAGATAAAGTTATGCTAGAAGGTGACAAGAGAAATCTTGCAAATAGACTTGAGGAGAAGTCTATTGAACTGACAAGGATCTCAAATATGTAGATGGATACACTTGGCCAAATAATATATTTTTTTCATGAACTCAACATGAAAGACATTGAGATATCTAGACTAAGAATGAAAAATGAAAAAGTGAAAAATGAGTAGAAAAGAGAGAGAGAGAGAGAGAGAGAGAGAGAGAGAGAGAGAGAGAGAGAGAGAGAGAGAGAGAGAGAGAGAGAGAGAGAGAGAGAGAGAGAGAGAGAGAGAGAGAGAACTTCAACAAGTCAAATGAAGCTATCAAGCACTTTGAGCAGTTGATGAAATCACAAAGATCAAATAATGATACATCAGGACTTGGATTCGTCAATATTGAAGAAGGAGAAACATCAAAGAGTGTTGAACAAAGGAGTGACAAAGGTAACAACTCAAAACCTACGTGCCATTACTATAATAAGAAAGGGCATATTGCTAATGTTTTCAGGAATGGAAAGATCAATAAACAAAACACACCCAAGAGCCAAGGGTATTGTCATAAGTCCAACAAAAAAGGACATCTAACACAAGACTACAGGTCTAAAGTCACAAGGACACAAAGATTTGATGGTCACTACCACAATTTCTAGAAGTATGGACATAGAGCATTTGAGTGTAGATCAAAGCCTATCTAGATACCAAATTAGCATGCAAGAGGAAACAACTATGCACACCGTTACAATTGGGATTATAATACAAGGCAGAGTTGTCACTATTTTCAAGAGTATGGACATATACCTTAGAACTACATTAGAACACACTTCAAGGGAAACTACAGTAGATGGTTGAACAAGACTACTTGTTTTAGTTGCTTGAAGACTGGACATGTCAGTAGAAACTGTCTAACAAAGGCTAAGGCACCCAAAAATCAAGTCAACAAGGGAAAAGAAAAGGTTGATGTTGAAAACATCAAGGTAGATATGAAAAAGACATGGAAAAAAAGAGATGGATCACGTTCATCCAATAAAGGGGTGACTTCACCAAAGAGGTCAAGTGATCAGACCTCATCCAACTAAGCACAAGATGAGCCTATAGGGTTGATACATAAAAGGAAGTATCATACATCAATCCTAAAGAATATTGAAGTGCAACAAAGTAGAAATGTACATAAGTTAAGAAAAAAATTTGAAGATGATGTTGAGTTACCTATAGATGCCAAGTAAAACTCTAGTGTAAGCTAAGTTAAACAGTCTAGTTACTACCAAGTAGGACTTGATAGTGGCTACCAAGTAAAACAAGACTAGTGGATGTTGAGTGAAACGAGATAGTGGATGCCAAGTGAATGAAATATAGTCAATGCCAAGTGGTAGATGAAAGTAAAAAATACATTAAATGCAAGGTTTTTGAACCACATAAAAGTGAAAAGCATTCATTTTTGAATCATTCAAACACAGAATGATTAAGAGTAGAGTGAACAGGTGATCTCTCAATAATCAAACAATGATTTGCGATGATTCAATAGCTACCCAACTCTAGTCCATCAATTTTCTAGGTATTTCCTTCAAAGGTTGAGTTATACAGCTTGTTAATTTTTTTTTAAATAGTAAACCCTAGCTCATCTAGTCATGGCATCAGGATCTAAGATGGATAAAGCAAAGGATAGTTTGGAAATATGGTTGGTTAGAAATGAGGTAAAGCAACCCAAATTCAAACCAATTCCTAAAGTGGCATACAAGAATGATCCCATTAGTGCCCTATCTGCCATCCCTAACAAGTTTTTCATGGTTCAGGATGTGTTTAGGTGTTATAACTGCAAAATAGGGGCAATAGGTGATTTGGAAATTGCCAATGCTTATGAGAACTCGTGTGTAGATGGAAAACTAAAAGACAAGTTTTTCATAGTGGAGAAGAAAAATTTGACCAAAGCCCTAGCTTTCCCAATTGTGTTCAAGACTGAGTGGATAATAATTTTCTTGAGTAGGATACATGATGAAGGTTTCTAGTTAGAAACTAGCCTAGTAAAGTTCACAAAGAAAACTATTAATAGGGTCATTGGATTCCAAACCCTAGATCAGCCTAAAACCCTAAAGAGTGATAAAAGGGAGGCAATTGAAAAGAATACTAGAGACAAATGGAACAATAGAGGCATGACTATAGATAAAATTAGAGATCCTCTATTAGACGTTGTAGTGAGGATAATATCTCACAAGTTCTACCAGTCAAGTAGGTTAAACAGTGTACCCTGCATAGTAGTAGATGTGGCATATAAACTTGTTAAGAAGGACCCCACTTATGATCTTGCCAAGCTGATGGTACAAAAAATCAATGAAAACCTTGGAGCAATAAGGAAATCAAAAGGTGCTCAATGCAAATTTGGGGTAGTGCTAGTTTGTATGTTTTCTATTTGATGAAGGAATTCCCATCAATAGGAAAGGTTAATTGGGAACAAGACAAAACCATAGTTGAGTAGATAAATGGTTTTATTGCACAAATGGGTGAGAGCTTTGATGCTCAAATGACTATCTATTTTGATGATTTCAAGAACTCAATGAAGCAAAGAATGAGGATCCTTGTCTCATTAGTAGAAAAACATGAAAAAGATATTTTTTTTTTGGTTGATATTCACTTCACCTACATCCAAGCAGTTCTCCCCAAAGTTAGATGGCTGAGACCATTAGGTTATGAGCTTGATGTGGACCAAGCTTCAACATCTATAACAACATTACTTGCAAAGGACATTGATAAAAATGCAAAGGCATTTGGTACCTATGATGTTATCAAATCAAGAGTGGTTACAAAACTCAAGATAGCCACAGTAGTCAAAAAGAAAGATAAGCTTGTGAAGAAAATCAAGAAAAAGTTTGGGGTTGAGGAAACAAGTACTTCAAAGGAAGCTGAGGAGATAAGTGATAATGAAGAGGATGATAGTGAAAAGGATGAAGATGAGCTAGAACAAGGGCCACTCCAACTCACACAAGGCCTAGGAGAAGATAAAGATGAGAGTGATGAGGAAGAACAAGCCAAAGAAGCACCCATCAAAGGAAAAGTCATCAAAAGAAAATCTAAGGCACCTCTTGCTCCTCATCCAAAGCCAAAGAAAGTGGCTAAAACTACACCCAAGAAGCTGACCACCAGAGCTACCACAAGAACTACTACACAAAAGGAAAAAGTAGAAGCTGCTAAGAAGAAGAAAGCCACCAAGAAGATTGAGGAAGAGCATAGAAAGAGATGGAAATATGTGGCTCAACCTGACACTAATGAAGAGGAAAAGATAGAGTCAGAAGACACCAGTCAGTTTAAGGTGGTAAGTCATCCTTAGTCCTCAATTGACAAATTATGTAAAAGGATTAGAAATGATGACTTAAATGATTTATAGAATGTTGATTTTAATAAGCTCACTAAGGAAGAGTAGAATAAAGTAGAGGATTTTGTCTATGCAATGATGGTAGAATACAAACATATACCTCTTGAATTAGATGGGCAATTTCCAAAATATTTGTAAAAAAATGTAGAGTATAAATGGCATTTTTGTCTAAAATGGAGAAAGAAATAATGGAATCTACTTTAGCAAGTTTTTTGCCAGACTTTTCTAAGAGTTTGATAAAAAATGTAGTAAAAAAGCATAATAATAGGTTCACACCCAAGTATAGAGCATTTTCTATGCTTCAAAATAAAATTGAAGAGGTTGTGCAAAAATCCACAAGATTATGGAAAGTGATTTACAAAAAGGTAGATGACATATTTAATGAGGAATACAAGGTAAAAGCAAGTGCCAAACTAGAGGAAAGAAGAAAGAAGAAAGAGGAGAAGAAAGTAGAGGAGAAGAAGGTTGAAGAAGAAAAGAAAATGGAAGAGCAAAAGAAAGATGAGGAAGAAAAAGAAGAGGACAACAAGGGCACGTATGAGTAGCAAGAAAAAAGTGTGCAAGACACACAACTACTACCCCCTAGCCCTCATTCTACCATCACACCTATAGAAAAAATAAAGAATAAGGATGTTATTGAAACTTCTAGTTAGAACATCAATCCATTAACTGTAGAGGATCTCTCCAAGATCCTTGACCAATCAACACAACTAGCTCGATTGTGGTCAAGCCCTCTATTGCTCAGTGTTGATGAACTTCAAAAATTAGTAAAAAAACTTAAGGAAATCAAGGTGTCACCATAAGAACCACCTAAGACTATTCAAACTACTAACCTTCTACTTCTTCTACCTCCATCTCCACCAAAGTTAGTCTCACATGCACTACAGGAGCTGAGTAAAACAACAAGGGAAGATATAGGCATATCAATATAGACAAATATTAGACCCTCAACCATAGAAAAAGAAGAAGACAAAGAAGAAGAAGAGAAGGAAGAAAAACATGATAAGGAGGAATCTACAATTTAAACACTCGTTGAATTGCCCAAAATAGGAACTCCTACTACACCTCTTCAATAGTCGAGCACTGACTTGTTGGCCTTACAAGTCAGGACACCAAGCTTGAGCTCTACTAGGGTAGCTAGGACCATTCATTATGGTATTCCTAAGTTTGATGAAGAAATTCAAATACCCTATTATGATTCAAGCACTCTAATTGAAGAAAAGATGAATGAAATAGAAAGTGCATTGGACAAAAGGAGGAGAAAAGAGGCAATGAATGAGATGAAAGATATAATCATGGATGCCTTTAGCCTACAACCTCTAGATGCAAAAAGGCCAATTCTTGAACAACTATTAGATATAGTTGATCAGGTAAATAATGAAGACCATCATACAAGTGCAAAACTCGTGGAATGGTCAGAGAAGAAGTTCCAAACAAAGGTCAATCAGAAGATAGCCAATGACATCATTTTGGGACAAGTTGACCTAGCCAAGAAATTGGATAGAGTCAAGGTTGTATTAGGGAACATCTTCTCCCTTTACACCAAATTGTGTGATTTTTCCAACTTCATACAAGAGATGAACTAGAAGATACTAAGCTTGGAAAGAAATCTCAAGATTTCCAACATGCAACTACCACGCAATCTTGCTCATAGTGAGAAGCATTTTGTATCGACGCTTCACACTCAGCAAGAATTAGCTATGTTAACAATAGAGGAGGGAAATATAAAAGCTATGTTAATGCAAATATAGTCCTCCATTACACCCCATTTAGAAGTACTACACTAGGAGCAAATATATGTAGAAATTTTTCCTGAAGAAAGATCCAAATAGTTTTGCATATGAAGAACTAGTTGATCTAGCAACAAAGCTTGCAATCCAACACAAGTCATTGGACATTGCATTGAACAACTAGGATGCAGCTCTCAAAATACTCCTTCAGGTAAATAAAACATTTTTATTCACCCAAACATGGCCAAACATGGCATTACCCTTTAGAACCCTTTGATATCAGTGTCAAAAATGGGGAGATATATTCTAAGGGGAATATATATTAAAGGGGGAGAAATAAATATAGAAGGAGATATGTAAATACTATGGATGATTACCAAATTTTGAAAATTTTTGATCATTTTGATTAAATTCTTCCACTTCACTTCATTCATTCATTTTGAGAATAAACTTGAATGACTATAAATAGTAAAAAAGGGGAGACAAGTAATAAAGGAGTGAAAGGGAGATGCAAAATTTTGGTAAACAGGGGCATCACACAGATCAAACACAACATATAGGCTCAGAATGTAGAATTAGGCACATTGGCATAGAATTACAAGAATGGAAAATGAATAATCAACTCAGGGGGAGTCATAAGGTACTTATAATATTTTTCAAATTTTGCATCTAAGCCGAGCAAGTAAAGGATGTATTCACAAGGATTAGATCATGAATAATCAATTAAGTGTTTTTGATACTCATGTCAAAGGGGGAGATTGTTGATCTAATAAATAGTATTGAAAAATGAGTGCCAACACACTTAACCAATTTCACCTTAGATGCCAAGTACACAATACATGCCAAGCCAGAGCTCTAGTTAGTGCCAAGCAAGTCACAGTTGGTGTCAAGTAGATCAGAGTATAGTATATGCCGAGTAATAGAATTTTTTAGGTGTCAGGCAATATAGGAAATTTTCATGTGCTAAGTATTTAGAATCCAATAGGTGCCAAGAAAACAAAGAAACATAGTTGATGCCAAGAAAACCAAGAAACACAATATGTGTTGAGCATCACTAAGACTATATGTGTCGAGCAACGTAGGATCAACATAAGAGTTTGTGCCATCAAAAACCAAGATGTGAAATAGTTATGCATGACTCATGACATGATAAGGAGATAAGATCAAATTGTTTTTTCCACCTATGCAATCAACATGCAACCAATTAGATAATTGGAGATAGCATGCAACCAATAGGTGATAACTAAGGATTTGAGTGGGAACACTTTAATCAAGAATGCATTAAAATCCACTTATCTTTATAAGGAAGTCACAACACCATAGAAGAAGAGCCATATACTAAACTTGTTGTAGAACATAGGTGCCAAGGACTTAGAGGAAAGAACAACATTTCTACATCCAATTTATCAGAATAAAATAGGGGATACATTCAGAAGATCAGATGTAGTAGAGATCATTGAAAGAAGAGTAGATAAAGTGCCTAAGACACATAATAAGAGATTGCATTCAATTAGGTGTATTTTTCTAATAATCTCTCATAATTTTATTAAAATTTGAAATCCTATAGTGATAGGTTAGCTTAACAACTAGGCAAGAGATTCTTTGGAGAAGGATAAGAGAGCTTTTGGAGAAGGTCATGAAAATTATATTAAGTTAGGTGGTTTTACCAACCTATATGCGAATCCTTTAATAGGGTGACACTTCATGTAAAGTGTTTGTAAATCCTTTTAATAGGTCACATTTGATAGTGTGTAAAGCCTTTAATGGGGCAGGCCTTTAATAGGGAAAACCATTAGAAGTGGTTGAAATTATTGCTGCAATAATTTTTGTGGGTGTCATCCCCACCTCAGTTTTACCTTCTAATTCCTAGAGGGTTCCTGGGTAACCAAAGTCTCTTGTGTTGTGTGATGATGCATGTTTTCTTTTCATGATTGATAAAATGTTTACATGCATTCATGTTAAATTTAGTTACATGTTATTAAGGATTTGAAAAGGATAAAAAGCTATTAGTTCTGATTCACCCCCCCCCCCCCCCCTCCTCAGAAGCCTTCTTCCCATTTAGGCATTCCAACAATTAGTATCAGAGCTTAGTTCTCTCAAGAAGGATCCTAATAGTTTAGAGAAAAGGATCTAAATATGGAAGTCTTCAACCTTGGGAAAATCATTGAAAACTAGGTGATTGATGTGCATCTCACTCTACATAAGGTAGAGGAAGCTGAGAAAATTATCTTCAAAAGACTTGTATCTACACTTTAAGAAAGGTTAAAGGAATTGAAAGAAGGAACTGGCATGGCATGTTTCAAATTCCTCAAATATGAATTAAGGAAGTTAGATAAGAAAGACAAATTTTAGATATTCTTATGACCAAGCTAGGAAAATGGAATTATTCTCCTAATGAGCTTATGCAAACAATTAAGCCTGGATGGGAGCATGCAAAGAATACTATGAAAGAAATCTTTGAATAGACTCTGAGGTGACTCATGCCAAGTCTCAATGAAATGGAGGTGAAAGAATAATTGAAGAAAAATGAGAAAATTTCACTCTCAAGATGAACACATGCATGATATTGTTAAAAGACATAGAATATGTGGTGAAGGAAGCCACAAAAACATGGAAGAACATCTACAAACTGCATCAACCTAGTGATTTTTTTTTCATGTGAATATTTTTTTTCATGTTAATGAAAATTATGATGAGGAGGAGAAAGAATATGAAGCTACTAGAGGAAGTCTTCTAGATATTCAAAACATTGAGAAGACTAATATAGAGAAGATTATAGAAATAATAATGGCCTCATTTCCTCATTCTCTAAAAAAAGCCTTAGTGTAATATAGCTCAGAGAAAGCTTCTATCAATTTGGTTCTAGCTATTACTACAACATTGAGCACTCAACCAAGCTTGGGACCTATTCAGATGACTATTCCATTGACTGAAGTGACCGACACTTCATCTACCAAGTAGCAAGTACCTCCATCATTGGGTTTAATCATGCATCAGTAATGTTTTTTTACTATTAGTGCCATATCTACATTTTTTGCGACCCCCTCAATTTCTATAGTTGTTTCTATTCTACATGTATTCATAGCTAGTACAATGATAGTTGAGAATAAGTCTCAACTGAGTACTAAAGTTTTAGATAATGGTAAGGGTAGAAAAGAAGAAATTGATCTAGATGAGGATATAGTTATTCTGAATTTGGATATGTCTACCCTCACTCCTGATCAGATGAATAACCTAGGAGAATTATTGCAAAAGATAGCTAAGAAATAGAAGCTTATAGAAGAGAAGAGAAAGAAAACCCAAATGCTTGAAGATATAAATGACATATTTGTAAATTCATTGAGTATTAAATTAATAGTTTTAACCATATTTTGACCAATTAAGAGATTTTTTCTAGAAATTTAATGAAGACTTGAATGGACAAGATTAGTTGCTACAAAGAGCAGAAAGAAAGTTTAAGAACAAGGTATTGGAACAAGTGACATAGAAAATTGCAATAAACCAGGAAGAATTGTCTACTCTTCTTGTTTCATTGGAGACATCTATAAATAATTTCACTTCATTACTTTTTAATTTTTGTGATACATCTATCATCACACAAGGAATTAAAGATAAACTATCAAAGATAGATGAAGACATAAAGGAAAGTGCACACCAGTTGTCACTTGAACCAAGAGACAGCTCTGCTCATTATTCAAGGATCAGATTTCTAACAAATTTGCAAGCAAAATTATTAAAGGAAGAAGCCATGATCAGTGCCTCACTTGCTGAAATTCAAGGCATGATTCTTCCAAAAATGGAGGCATTATAGATATACATTGTACATGCTAAGACACTCATCTGTGATAATAACTTCTTCATAGCTGATCACATGATGGAGTTATCAACAAAAGTTTAGATTGCATTGCATGCAAGTAAAGTGTTATAGGAAAATTGGGAAAAGACAATGGCATTAATCTTGAAGGTACACTCTGAGTTCCTATCACATTTTGGTATTAACATAAAGTATACACCTTTGGCATTTATGTCAAAAAGGGGGAGAAGTATAGATGAATGTATATATGTAAAAAAAGGGAGAAGTATATGTAAATACATGTAAAGAATATATGTATGGGGGAGTAGTATAGTATTACACAAATACATGAATAGATAAGTAGAAAACAACTTTTACAAAAGAAATTTTAAAAAATTTGAAAAAATAAAGTATGTTAGCGAATTGTAGACACAGAATGGTGATAGAAAATGTTTTGACTTGTAATTCTGAGTATTCAATTTTTGGGATGATTAGTGTTTTTGTCACTAATGCCAAAGGGAGAGATTGTTGACATAAGGTCAATTTTTCTATTAGTGACTCACACTTAGTCAATTGGTCATGTTTGTCTCAATCCAAATAGTCAATATAAAATTTCTACTAAGTTTCTTAGTTGCTACTAAGATTCAAAACTTATGTACAGTTCATGCCAAGTGTACTAATGTCTACTGAGTTGCTTAGTGCAAGTGATGGAAACTATAGTGTTAACTGAGCTCCATAGTATCAACTAAGTTATACATTGTTAACCAAGTTATTTAGTATTAACCATGTTCTCTAGTGTCTATTGAGCTCACAATGTTAGTGATGTGAATCTAGTGTTTACCAAGCCATGGAGTGTCAATTGAGTAATTCAATATATGCCAAGTTTCATATTGTTCACCGAGTCATGCAATGTTGACTGAGTTCAAGCTACTTAGAAGTGAATAGTATGAACTAAGTCTCTTTGTCAATTGAGTGCCAAATGATGTCAAGTGTTCACAATGGTTGCCGAGTATTAGAACACCACCAAGTTTGTCTTTAGAACCTATCTTATAGCACTTGGGAAAAATTTGTGGATTTTGATGAAATTTGTATTGTAGCTGACTTCAGTAAGTTATGATTTGGATTGGTATATAAGTAAAGCACTATATCATATCCAAATGAGTATCAAATGAGTGTATAATAAGAAAAGTTCAAATTAAGAAGGATATCAATAGTATAAGGGATAGCAAAGATTTATCTATCACAACAACATTATCATTACAATTCAAGGAATCTCAACCAAAAAATTAGAGTTGTAGATCAAAGATCAACCAGTAGTTCATCCTAATACCTGTGTATTAGTTAAATCCTTTAATAGGGTAGACTTAATAGCCTTTTCTAGATCTCTTAAATGAGTGCATACTTCATTATATGTTTGTAAATCCTTTGACAAGGTAGACCTCATAGTCCTTATTGCTCCTAACAAAGAAGATCACCAGAAGTGGTAAATTGTAAGCCTTAATAGCCCAACTTTATACTACAATACTAAAGCTTGTGGGTATCATCTCCACCCTAGTTTTACTTTCTATTTTGAAGGTTTCTAGGTTACTATATCTTGTGTTAATTGTTATGAATGTTTTACTACCTTCATTCTTTCATGCATGTAATTAGATTAGAATATTATATGAAGGATTATTTGGTCAAATAATATAAAGTTTTGTAGGGTGCAGGCATAACCCAAATTCAACGTTGAGTTTAAACTCCAATGACCATGGGCTTGGATTGTAGATGAGGGAAATAACTAAGAATCATAAGAAAATTTGATCATGAAGTGCAATTTCTTGCAAGAAAAGATAGAATGAGAAAGGAAAACAGTGCACTCAACCATAGAAGATCAAATAAAAATAGAGTCGATCATGATATGCATTTAAGAAGCATGGAATGCAATGGTTTCAAGAACATCAAAAGAAAATGGTTGCATGTAAATAAATAATTTCTCCTTAATCTCTCTAACTACTACTTCAGATAGTATTCACAACATGCCAGGTCACCCATGCCACCAAGCCAATTGTAGCCAACAATTCCAATTGCCATGTGGCCTCATATCTTTTAAGCATTCTACAATCTTACATAGCCTCCTAAATGTCATGTTAACCTACACTTGGACTTGGTCATGGTTTTGAAAATAGAAGTCTCCATTAACCACATAACCCTACAAAATTGCAACCTCTTATATTATGCAATATCATTTCTTCATAGCTCTTTATCACTTTATCTCACTAACCTTTAAGACCTTGTGAGCATCACCAAACTAATCACTCCACACCCTCACAACTTCCATAGATCTAACACCTCTTTTCCCTTTGATGATGTGATGCCAACCATCTTTACTTAATCACAACTTTATGACCACTAGACACAAGCTTGTGTGAAACAATACAATGTTGCAAATGTTGTTTTGATGATTTCCATTTCTCTTCATAGCTTCACAACAAAAATTCACAATCATAGATGAATCCTTGCAATGTTTCACCTACCCTTTAATTATTTCAACATTTCCTTGTTCACAAACTTACAACTTAAAATTCCATTGGTGCTCTTTAGACCCCAATATTGTGATAATCACATTACTGACTACCATCACACCTTTACAACTTAAATTATTAACTTAGTAAATAACCCTACAATGGTGTGAACAATGGGCTTGCATAGCATGAAAACCTTAACCTTGGTTTAATTACTTAACCATGCGATGAAGTGACAAGACTTATTTCACCACTTCACAACCTAAATTAGGGTTTTCTCTAAACCATGTGTAGTGGTACAATTACAATGCATTTTGCAACCTTGCCACCTTAATCTCAGGTTAATCCTTGACCACGTACGATGATGTGAAAACACTAAAATGAACTGTTGTGGTTAACCTTTATGATATCACAACTAGAATCCTTTTTAGCATGATGCTACCCACAATTATCTGATCCATAGCTAGTCACTCCTTTGTGACATGGATTTGAATGCTAGCATTAACAGATGTGAAGCCATACTAACTATGGACTCTAGAATGATAGGATGATGAAGGGGTTCACATTGTCACAACTTGAACACTTATAAGATTTTGTTATGCAATGCAAAGAATTCAAAGGACTTAGGGATTTAAAAGAAAGAACTAAAGTTTTGTGTATCCCTTATTATGTTTGCATGGAAATTATGAATAAACCAATGAATGTAGAATATGACTATTATCCTAGGCCTTTATGAAGGTGAAAACATTGGAATTTTAGGAGGGGAGCCAAAATGGTTAGTAGTAGCCTTGATGGTGTCAAAAATGTGAGAGGGGGTAAGGTGGTTGGGAACATGCTTCATGTCCTCAGGTAGTCTCTTCCTTTTGGCAAGTTTAACATCACCTTCAGTAAATTCAAAGCTAGCTTGGGGGAGGACTTGAACTTTAATAGCTAGAGGAATTTGCTAGTTCTCTTGGCACTCTACTTATGCTTCCTAGTGTTTGTATCTAAATCAATGAGTCTAATTTTAACCTTAGGGCCAGGGGTTTTCTTGGTTTTTTTTTTGTTAGGACTAGAGCCATGGTCCAGTGAGGCTTGGTGGATGGCAAAAGCCAGTGTGTTGACTAGGAATGGTGGGTTTTGGGCAAGATGGTAGATATAAAAAAATTTCACGAACCCTTGATGCATGAGATAAAATATTTTACCCTCCTCTTTTTTCCTCCTAGCCTTATAGATATAATCTTTCATAGAATGCAACAAAAGAAATAGAAAGGAAATATGATCCAAGTTTTTGAAGTGCCAAGAATGGAGAAATAGTAATAATAGAGTACCTAAAATTGATACTCAGGGGTAATGTATCTCATAATAGCATAGCAAATGATATCCCAAGGTTTATGAAGGTCTTCCCTTTAAAACCCCCCACACATTCACACTAGTACCTTCTTAAATTTAAAACATAAATCACAGACTAGTTTCCTCATTTACCTTGGCTTGCTTGCACTAGTTCTTTCCTTCAAGGACAAACCCTTCGACCTTCACAATATGGTGATTATACTATTTTTAAAAATGCATGTGAAATATTTTTTTTCCTTGTATTTCTATATCTATCACAAACTGAGTCATAACAAAATTGCATTTTTAGTTCTCTTTCATTTTGTGGTATTATGATTGTAGTATAGCAAAATGTTGAGAGCATAGAAAGTCATGTTCTCTACTTAATTTCCAACATTGTAGAGATAGAGTGTTATATTAAAGATAGGGTGTCATATTATTGAGTGATTAGACTAAAATTATAAGAGTTTACAAAATTTTAAGATCTTACATAATGTGAGGATGTAAGAAAGACACTATATGTGATCTTTAAGTGGTAGAATAGATATGATTCAATACATTGAAAATATGTGTTTTAATGGCATTCATTAGCTTTTTCCACTATACCCACAAAATAAAAAGAGTTATATAATTAAGATTAAAACCATCTCTGGAATAGGTGATGAATTCTAGAGGTTAGATATATGCTTTGTGCTTTCTCAAACATGCATTATTCTGTGTGTGTGTGTGTGTCGTGATCGCTGAAGTAGTTTATTATGATTTGTAGTAATAGATAAGTTATATGTTTTTTTGTCCTATGCAAAATGAATTAGTGCATTCATATAAAATAAAACAATGCAAAAATTGTTTTGCTATGATAAACTAAATATATAAGTCTTTGTCTGCAAGATATAGTTACTCAAGCATTCATTTGCTTAGTTTTCTCTACATTTCATGTAGTTCAATTAAGTAGAATATATAGTTAGAAACAAATGCCTCTTTCTAAAAGTCACAATTGGTAATAAGGTAATGTTTTATATAATTATATTTATAATCACCAATAGTCATGTCCTCTATTTATCAAACAATTCTTGTAGGCTCACATTGGTAGAAAAATTTTTAATCACATATTTTAATCCATAATCTATATGAGAGAGACAAAGGAATAAAAAATTCTTAGTCATTTTATGAACAACTATGGAGATACTATGGATTGTGAAAAAATTCTAAATTTGAATGTTGTAATATTTTCTTTTTAGTTTGATCATCAAGAAAGCCACAAAATGTTATAGTTAATCAAGATCCACACTCATATTCAAATTATTTATGTTGAAAGTTTGAATTTATATAGAAAATCAATTATTATGTACATAAATGTTCTATATGTTGTATTAATCTACTAAAGGAAATTTCTAGAAGGCTTTTGATTGCCATAGATAAGGAACATTTTATGATAATTAAATTTTATATATCACAAATGTAATCTCCTTGAATTACTCTTCTTTAGATCTTATCTTGTAGATGAGATATAAAAAATATCTAAGAAAGAATAAATGTTTCTTACTATCATAATCATTCTATCATTAACAAGATTGGTTTCCTTGACACTTTCTTTCTCTCCTCCATGCCATCATTTTTAGATTAGCCTAAGAATTTTTTTGGTAGGTTGTTTGTGAATGTTGGCATACCCTTTCTCTTTGTAAATATTGTTATTCATTAGGTCTTTAAGATAACTACCATGTATCATAGAAAAATTAACAACCACCAAAAAATGTATTATATATAGATAATCTATCATATATTAATGTTTTAAATGCATCTTAGGACTTAAATTTCATGTACCCAAGAATTGGATTGATTGCATGTCCTCTTGGATTGGATTAAAATTAAATATTAGGTAATATAGAATAATATAACTTTTATGTTACTGCATTGTACCCTTCAATATTTTACCCAAGTATATCTTCTTATCGAAGTAGTGGTCCTCCAATAATGGTTCCCACTTTTTGGCCAACTTTGACATTGAAACATATAATTTTAAAAATATTTCACTTCCATATGCATATTACTATAAAGCCATAAAGAATTTTTAGATGATTTAAACTAGTTATTTTTATTGTTTTCTTTCTACTTTCTAACAATATCTTTAATTTTTTTCCTCAGGTGACTAAAGCCCATTTTCCTTTCTCCTCTGAGCTAAGTGGTATATATGAAAAATCAGCATTTTTAAAATAGTGCTAGTTATTTTGATCAAGATAATTTTTTTTTAAAATGATAATTATAAAAGTCTTCAATTCTATAAAGGTATCACCAATACCTAGAAAACTTAGTTGGTTTCATTCAATTTCATTAAAAAAGGTAGATTTTATTTGGTAAAGTGACATTAAAAATAAATCAGACTTAGGTTGATTTTCATAAATAAAGCTTCTTTTGTATCAATCAAAATGAACTTTTTCTTATTTTTCTAGAAACGTAACACATACCTTTCTAGCACATATTTTTTATAACTTGTTTTCTCTCATTTTCTATTTTTCTTGAAGCTTTAAATAGAGACTTGCAAAATGGCCAAACAACCTATATTTAATAAAATTACAAAAAAATCATCACAATAAATACAATGTATATCTAAAGTATAGTCTTAAAAAAATGTATTCATAGTAAAAAAATATGGTATTTTTAATTTTTTTAAATGGACCTATTTAGCCCTTGTTTCAGCCCTTAGAAGTAAAAAGTTTGCTAGAAAATTTAAGAAATTTGTTAAAAATTATATTTTGAGAGCTTCAAAAGAGTCCCCTTAGGGTTATGTAGGTGGCTCCATGGGGGGCTTCAAATGAAGCCCCTAGGAGCTTTTTGGTAGCAATAAGGGAAATAGGGGCTTCTAATGAAGCTTAGGGGCTTCATTCAAAGCCCCCTAGAAACCTCCACATCAAGCTTCAAATGAAGCTTGGGGATTCATTGAAAGCTCCTAGTCTCAAGGCTTCAAATGAAGCCATACATGGCCTTCATTTGAAAGGTAGGCTTCATTCAAAGCCTCTTAAAAATGGAATTCACACTTTCCATCTGATCTCTTCATGATGGAAAGTGGGCACTATTATGGCCGATGCATTTTTCATGAGATTCACATTCTACATTTGCAAAGGAGAATATCAAAATCTAAAATTACACAAACTACCAACCAATTCATTTTCTAACATAAGGGAATATGTTTCTAGCATAGAAGAAAAATAGTTCTCCTCCCTAACTTTTCAATAATACTCACACCCATATAACAAGATATAAAACTATTCAAATTCACCACCTATTCCTCACAATGCAATTCTAGGAAAATATGGCATCCTTATCATAGATGCACATGTCTAGTATCAATTTTTCTATAATTATTAGTTTGTGTTCAATTAGTATGTCTGTTATTGTTAGTCTCTACCTTATTTATAAGTGATGGGGACACAACCCAAGACTAGAATGGACACAACAAGAAAAGGAAAATTTTATTAACTATGAAAATATGCTAGTGCAATTAGTACATAGAAAAAAAACTCAAAACATTCCCTATGGGCTTACAATAGTATAAATTTGGAGATAATTTCTTCTCACAATAGCTTCTCTAAAACTCCCCTCCGAATTGCCTTGTACAATGATAGAAATGTTCTTAAATAGATCCCAAAGGGATAAGGATTAGGAATACATTCTAAAAAGTGCTAGTTGGCATCCACCACCAAAATAGAAGGCTCCAAAAGTTGCATTAGAAATTAGCGCAAAATGAGAAGAATCTAGAAATGGTAGCTGAACTTCAAAGAGGCATAACTTTTGAACCATAGCTACAATTGATGAACCGTTTACATTTCTAAAAATCTCTCAGAGTTCTCTATAGCCAAATAGAAAACCTTTCCTTGTCCCCCATTTTCAACCCCATACGAGGTCATTTAGTGCCTAAAATCTGACTTTGAAGCATTCTTAGGAGGTCTCCAAAAATTGAAAAACTGTAATAACTTTCTAACCATGGAGCCTTTTGACCTAATTCTTTTTCTAGAGTGTTCTAAATTACAATCATAATCATCCCTCCTATTTAAACATTCTAACTTGCCATAATTATGGCTCAATTACCTAATCCCCTTTTTAAAGCATTTTTATGAATTCCAAGGTGCTTAAAAACTCTAACCCAGAACACCAATAGTGGAACTATGAGAATAGGACCCTTTATTTGACCCAAATGGACATCGAGAAATGAAAACACATTAAATGTAAACTATTTCTAAGCACATTTTTTGGGTGACACAAGATTGCACTTACACCACTGGATGCTCCTACATCAAACACCTAGGGTAGATTGAAAAGTGACCCTGTCACTTTACGGATGGTAGAGGAAAACCCAAATGGGAAACCTCTAATACTAATATCCAAATTGCATCCTCTATTAGTCATCCTTTCCACTTTACTAGGTACTCTTCATACTACTAATTTTTGGTACTCCTGCCCATATGACTATCCAGAATCTCTTCTATCTCCTCCTTCTTAGAAGTAGGAATTAGACATGGCTCTAGCATCAAATCCTCATTTACACCATCATCATGATACTTTTTTAAGTTTTCAATGTTGAAGATAGGAGAAATTTGAATCCCCTCTTGCAACTCCACCTCATATGCATTTCCTAAGTCATGTTTCTTCAAAATTTTGCAAGGCCCAAATTTCTTCATTTTTAGCTTATTGTAAGTACCTACTAGAAACCTTTCCTTTCTTAAGTGTACCATGATCAGATCCCCTACTTGGAACTCCTTATGTC
The DNA here is from genome assembly GCA_028749045.1 of Cupressus sempervirens. Lineage (NCBI taxonomy): Eukaryota > Viridiplantae > Streptophyta > Pinopsida > Cupressales > Cupressaceae > Cupressus > Cupressus sempervirens. Next base: position 384,586,946 of record CM053786.1, read on the forward strand.
TCCTCCTTTGATCAGCCCTAACTTTATACTATTGATTCATCTTGGTGATGTGTGCACGGACCTCCTCATGTAAGCGCTTGATATGTTCAGCAAATTCTTCTACCTTAGCACTTGTCCTCTCCCCTTGCTCCATCTTCCTCAATTTTGGTGTAGTTCTTGGGCTACTTCCATATACAATTTGGAATGGTGATCTAACAATACTCCTATTTACAAAGTTATTATAGGAAAATTCTTCTTGTGGTAGAATCAAATCCCATCCCTTGGGCTTATCCCCAACTAAACATCTCAGCAAATTACCCAGACTTCTATTTACCACTTCTGTCTATCCATCAGTCTATGGGTGATGTGTAGAACTAAACTTTAAGTCTGTCCTTAACTCTTTCCACAAAGTTCTTCAAAAATACCCCACAAATTTAGTATCTTGGTCATAAACTATACTCCTTGGGAGACCATGTAGTCTCACCACCTCTCTGAAAAATAGATCTGCAATATGTGTACATCATCATGAGTCTTGTGGCATGGAATGAAATGTACCATTTTGGAGAACCTATCAACCACAACAAATACTAAATCATTACCCCTTTTTGCCCTTAGCAATCCAAGAACAAAATCCATACTTATGTCCTCCTATGGCTTTGATGGAACCGACAATGGTTGATATAGTCCAGTATTGTGACTAAATCTCTTGCCCCTTGACATACTTGATAGATTTGTACAAAATTCTTCACATCCTGTGACATTTGAGGCCAAAAATAATGTTCTCTAAGAATTGCAATGGTCTTGTCTCAACCAAAATGTCCAACCATCCCTCCACTGTGTTTATTTTTGATCAAGTTCTCCCTCATAGAACTCCTTGGTATGCATAATTGACTACCCTTGAACAACATACCATCTTGAATCAAATAGTCTATTCACCTAGTTCTATCTATAGCAATAGGTTCTTTACAAGCTTTCTATGCTTTAGCAAAATCAAGATCCTCTGGGTATAGATTCCTAAGTTCATCAAACCCAACCACTTAAACTTGCATTACTGTAAGCAATAACTGTCTGCTACTCAATACATCTACAACCCTATTAGACCTTCCACTTCTATGCTTCAACACAAATGTATAACTCTGCAAGAACTCTACCCACTTCATAAGCCTCTAATTCAATTTACCTTCGATATTTAGTTACTGTAATGCCCGATGATTAGTATACAAGACAAATTCTTTTGGAAATAAATAATGCCTCGATTTCTTTAAGGCTTGAACTATTGCATAGAAATCCTAATCATAAACAAAATACTTCTTCTTTGCATCATTCAATTTTTCACTAAAATATGCAATAGGCTTACCTTCTTGGCTCAATACAGCCCCAATAGCACTATCACTAGCATCACAATCCACCTAGAACACCTTATTGAAATTAGGAAGTGCCAACACAAGTTTTTTTGTTGCCTTTTTCTTTAGCAATTCAAAACTTCTTGTAGCTACTGCAGTCCATTTGAACTCTTTTCTATCCCCCCTTATTGTGTTAGTTAGGGGTGCACATATGCCACTGAAATTCTTAATGAACTTTCTATAAAAACTAACTAGACCATGAAATGATTTCACCTGAGTAGTAGATCTTGGAGTAGGCCTTTCCAATATGGCTTTTACCTTTTTTGGATCCATTTTGAGACCTTTAGGTGATACAAAAAACCCCAAGTAGACTAGCTCTATTTTAGCAAAGCTACACTTTTCAAATTAATCAAAAATTTCTCTTCCCTTAGCCTTTCAAGGACACTACGAATGTGCAATAAATGTTCATCCAAAGTCTTGCTAAAAATTAAAATATCATCCAAATAGACAATAAATTTTTTTACCAAGAACTTCTTAAGTACCTCATTCATAAGCCACATGAAGGTGCTTGGGGCATTTGTCAATCCAAAGGGCATGACTAACCACTCATAGAGACCCTCCTTGATCCTGAATGTACTTTTCCACTCATCTCCTTCTCATATCCCTATCTGGTGATAACCACTCTTGAAATCTATCTTTTTGAAGCTCCACTCAAGCAGTCCATAAGATCATCTATTCTTGGCCAGTACTGTAGGTACTACACATGGACTCGGGCTCTCTCAAATCAAACCCTTCCTCAATAGCTCTTGAACCTATTTGTTTAGCTCCTTAGTTTTAGTAGGAGTTATCCTATGAGCAACCTTGTTAGGTAGACTAGCTCCAGGGATTAAATCTATCTGATGACTAATTTGCCTTACTAGGGGTAACCCTTCTAGAAAATTATAAGAGATGATATCTCCAAATTCACTTAATAGATCTGAAACTTCAAGTGGTATTTCACTACTACCTTCCTTATCTTTTCTAGGAATCAAAGCATAACACATACGTTGATGTTTCATGCCATCTAAAAACTTTCTTCCATCAATAAGACATATCTTAGCACTACTGCATACCTTTTCAACTTCCTTTGTCATGGTCTTTAGTTTGTTGCAAACTCCATCCTTTTTCAGAGAGTATGTGTTTGCATGAGCATCATGTACTGCATGCCTATCAAACTGCCATGTTCTTCTCAACAATAGAAGGTAAACATCCATTGGAATAATGTCATAAAGAACTTCATCATGGTAATTCCATATTTTGAACTTCACCAAACATTGTTCACTTACTAGGACCTTATGATCATCCTTCACCCAAGAAATATGATAGGACTGGGGGTGTTTCTCCCTCTTGAGCTTGAGCTTAGAAACAATCTCCTCTGACACAAAGTTGTCAGTGCTGCCACCATCAATGAACACATCACAACATTTGCCCTCACACTTGCACCTAGTATGAAATAACTCCTCCTTTGTCTAGGTTTAGTCTCACCACTTTGTAAGACCCTTTCATTCACTAGAGTCCTCTTTCTACATCTTCTAAATGTGATGAGTGTGCATCCTCATCTACATGAGCAACCCTACCCTGACCATCAGCTCTCCTATCTATCCTTCCTTGTCCTTGAGGGCATTTAAAGGCACGATAACCTTATTCATTGCAATGAAAATAGGTACCATGGAAGCCTTCTCTTCCTGATCCTTGTCCACATCATCTACCTCTTCCTTTTTGATCTCCAAAGTTTTGATCATGGGAGCCCTTGAAACCCTCATTCTTCTTGTTTCTGCTAGTACCCACATCTTCATTTTTCTTCTAGATTTCATTTCAACCTCTAGATTACCTACCACTACCCCTACCTCCTTGACCATGCCCTCTCTACCTTCCTTCAAACATTTTGTTTAGCTTCTCTTCAACTCACAGGGCAAACTGGTATGCCTCTTCAATGCTAGTCATTCTAACCAGACTCAGCTCCCCCTGAATGCTAGGTCATAATGCACTGAGGTAATGAGCAACCTTCTCCTTATTTACTTTTGCACGCCCTACTCTAATAAGAATTTGATAAAACTCCTCTATATATTATTGGACTGATTTTCCTACTTGCTTTAACCCTTGCATCTTCTTGAACAAATCAAGCTCATACTCAATAGGAATGAATTGCTTCTTTAGTTTGTCAACCATGCAATCCCACCTTGTGATCTTCTCCTTTCCTCTTTTATTTCTTTCCAGTTGAACACCTTGCCACCAGATTTTGGCATGGCCTTTTAGTTTGGCCTTTGCAAACTTAACCCTATTTGGGTCTCTGATATCCTCATACACAAAGTACTCCTCCAATTCATTGATCCAGTGGATCAACTCATCTAGTTTTAGATTTCCTAAAAATAAACCCACATGAATTTTTGGTCTCTTTCAAAACTTAGTAATGGCCCTAAAAATCCTCTCCTCTACCTTATTTAGAACTTCCCCTTCACCTTCCCATTCCTGTCCAATTTCTTCTTCTTCATTGTCTTCCTCACTTTCATCGTCTGCGGCAACATTCATTCCTCTATGGAGCTCCTCCTGCAATGCTTGAACCTACCTTTGGAGGGCTCTAACCTCCTTAGTATTAATATCTCTAGCCCATCCACCTCACTCTCTTTGTGGAGGCATCTTCTTAACTCAAACCCACAACCACATAGTCCTGGTGCAAACTACCTCATAGTTGGCGCTCTGTCTACACACTTAAGAAAACCATCTCTAATACCACTTGATAAGGACACAACCCAACACCAAAATGGACACAATAAGAAAAGGGAAATTTTATTAACTATGAAAATATGCTAGTACAGTTAGTATATAGAAAACATACTCAAAACATGCCCTATGGGCTTACAATAGTATAAATCTAGAGATAATTTCTTCTCACAGTACCTTCTCTCAAGCTCCACTCCAAATTTCCTTTTACAATGATAGAAATGTTCTTAAATAGATCCCAAAGGGATAAGGATTAGTAATACATTCTAGAAATTTCTAGTTGGCATCCACCGCCAAAACATAAGGCTCCAAAAGTCACATTAGATGTCAGCAAAAAAAGAGAAGAATCTAGAAATGGTAGCCGAACTTTCGGGAGGCATAACTTTTGGACCGTAGCTCTGATTGACGAACCGTTTACATTCTTGGAAAGCTCTCATAGTGATATATAGCCCTATGGATGAGCTTTTTCATCCCCTTGTTCAAGGTCATTTAGTGCCTCAAATTTGACTTTGAAGCATTCTTAGGAGGTCTTCAAAAATTGAAAAACTGCAATAACTTTCTAACTGTGGAGCCTTTTGACTTGATTATTTTTCTGCAGTGTTCTAAATTACAACTATAATCATCCATCTTATTTACACCTTCTAACCCACCATAATTATGGCTCAATTATGTAATCCCCTTTTTAAGGCATTTTTACAAATTCCAAGGTGCTTAAATACTCTAACCCAGAACACCAACAATGGAACTGTGAGAGTTGGACCCTTTATTTGACCCAAATGGGTATCCAAAAATGAAAACACATTAAACATAATCTATTTCTACCCACAATTTTTTGGGTGACACATGATTGCCCTTACACCACTGGATGTTGTTGCATCAATAAGGCAGGGAACTAATGTTCCCATTAGACCCCCATCGAATGAGTATTAGTTTTTTATGACATAATTGTATTGTCAATAGGTAAGGTTTAGGACATCATATTTTTAAATTAATTTAGAGCACTTTAATTTCTTAAATATGATTGGCCACAAAACAATTTTTGGGCCAAGAAATCATTTTTTTGGAATGAAAAATGCATAAAAAAGCCATGTATCGAAATAGAGTCTGTTAGAATGCATTTAATGTAAATCCATGAACAAGTAAGTTTTCGGATTATTATTAATAATTTAAGATCTCAACATATCTTTTTCATTCATAAAAAAAAGCTTTAAAAATCTTGCTAAATATTAATTATTGTGTTTAATTTAGAAGAATATAATTTGCAAAAGTTTAAATCATATTTTAAAATGACATTTAAATTACTTTATATTTTATATATATTTAAGTTGATTAAGATTTTGTTTTAATGATATATTTTTTAATATTAGAATTAATTATATAAGACATGAATGATATTTATGAATTCAAAAACAAAAATTAGAAATCATTTCAATTAATTTATTCTAAATGTTTTATTTTAAAAAAATTAAGAAAATTCATTTGAGAAATATATTATTTTCATTTTAAATAAAATAATTATTATATTAAAATTATAATCTTAATACCTTGAAAAATAGGAAAAAAATTAATTAACTTAGCGACACTATAAAAAATATTTCACTCTAATTATCAAACTCAATAACAATACAATTATTATTGAATTAAAATATAACAATAACTTAAAATTAAAAATATAAATCCTACAAAATATAAAAAATTATTATAGACTTTGTATTTGAGCAAGCTACTTATTATATGTTGTACCAAATAAGGGCACCACGTTTGTTGCAAGCTTTTGTTTCCCAGATGTATAGATCTAGACCACATGTACACCACATAGTAAGAGAACTCTAATGTTGTTGGTTACTACAATTATTTTATTTTAAATTTATTGGATAAGGCTAACATTGTAACTCACTACTAGGCATAGAATTTGATGGGCGAATTGGTTGTTTTAGCACTTTTGTACCATATATGATAGGCTAGAAATTTGTTAGACCGTATGAGTTGATAGGCTAAATTTCTAGAAAACTATCAATGTGGCATCTAAATTTATTACTAAACCATCAATATTTATTATAGGAAACTCAAAATTTTACTTATATACGTAATATGATTTTATAATATATATATATCATAAATCTATCTTATTTTATATTATATATATTTCCATACAAAAATGTTTCTAATTTTAATTTACATATGTCTCTATTTTGATTATTATACATTTATAATAATTCAGATAGAATAAATTTTAAAATTTTAGTTTTAGTCATTTATAATATTAATATTTAATAAATTATTTTTATATTATTTATTATATATTTATATTAATTTTAAAATATGAATTTAGAAACTTGCTAAATATTTTAAATATTACTAATTTAAAGCTACATAAAGAGACATTTTATATGTTACTAATTTATACTTATTGTTTCCTAATTTATAAAATAATTAAATTTAAAAAAATGATAAAATTGACATTCAACATTGTTTTTAGAATGTAAAATGAAAGGTATCAAAATAAGTTACCCATCATGAAAAACCATATGATAGGTAGGGGTGGCCATCAAATTCTCACTACTATTAAAATATTCCAAATTTTCAAGAACTATAATTTTAAATTAAGTTTTCATACAATAGGTTAGGCTTATTTAAATATTTTTATTTCTAATTTAAAATGAAGAAACTTTGTGTGTCAAAAATGGTACAAAATAAACATGATCAACATAAACCACTCATAGCCATGCTATACTGTAATAGATGTTGTTTGATGTAGAAGGCCAATCTCAATTGACAGAGAAATTAATAGATTCATAACAACACAATACATATTCAAAACTCTCAATTCTTGATTCCTCCAAAATTACTTCTACATGGATCTCTAACTCCATTAAATCACAACTACCACAAAAATAGGAAATTTCCAAATTTGGTAGTTTTTAACAATAGGAAAAACATGCCATTTTTGGTAACTTCTAAAAAACCCCGAAAGAAATTTCCAAATTTCAAAGTTATTACAAAGCAATGAAACCAAAAAAATACCTAAGATATTTTTAAAATGAAATTTGAAGGTTAAGATGGAATTTATGGCTCTCGAAACAATAGTCAAAATGGCCCCAACATAGCTGGCTGAGTTGGAATCCACCTCAACTATAGATTTTGAAAAAAAACCTTGAAAAAACTAAGAAACCTAAGAATTGAGTCAAATGTTATGACTCTCCAAACTCCCTGCATCATTCTCCCCTGCTTGAAAAGAACAAAGCTCCTACGAGTTCCAGTCCTCAAACTGCTTCCATTTAGGCTCATCTAGCTTCTGTAACTCCCATTTTGTAATCCAATTGCTATCTATTGGTGCCAACCTTTCCCACTACATGTAATGCCCCACCAAGGGATCCAAAGAATTAACCTATAATTTCACTAAGTTTAGTAGCATTTTTTTTTTCCATGAAAGTAAATACCTCATAAAACTTATGCACAATAACGAAAGCAATAGTAATGTCCATCTGAAATTAAACATAACATACATAACAAATTACATTCTTAAAGATCCCTTTATGTTGGATTACATCTAGAAACATCTATCATACATGAAATAATAATGATAAGTCCAATGTTTATACATTACATTTCAAATACTCAATCATCCACTATACATGTCATACGGTATGACAAGCTCAAAAGAATATTCATACATAGAATAAGGTACATCATCCTATTCTAATCCATGATACATCAAAGTAAAGATAATCACATGATAAACATGATGCATCATCATAGAAGATATATACATCCATCATAAAGATCAACATAATAAACTAAGTGCACGGTTCCTCCCAACTGTTAATAGCATCATTAGACCATCGTGGATCCTAGTCATCCCTCCATGTGTAACATTCCAAATCACCAAAGAGATCATCGATACTAACATAATATGAATGTTACTCCTAATATATACAACATCATATGTAGAAAGTAATCTAACATACACATAAAAACATAAGATAACATCATCTAACATATGCTAATCATCAATGAAAAGGATACATATCCATCATCATGAAGGACACAATAGCCATGATATCTCAATAAATCTCAAAATGATAAGAGTAGAAAATACACTACCACATGACAGTGTGGTACCTAAGTGGTCCACTCCCACCGTGCTGAGGAGATAATCTCAAGTCCCAAACAGGCTATCAAAATCACATAGCATAAATCTCTATAAGTCTAGGAATCCTAAAAGTAAACTAACTCAAAGGTTCCAAACACAAAATCTGACATCTAATCCCAGAGGCACACAATGACATGTAGGAACCTACTATGCAAGCAGAAAAGTCTCATCGCAATTATCACGTACAAGTTACCCTGGTAGTTAGCTAAACTCCACAGGTCCATACTGATTTCATGCGGCCACTAGTATCCTCTCATACTGATGAGGCATACTATGGAATGCAAGGTCGCAACCATGCATCTCACTACTCCCATCCTAGCTTGTACAAGCACTCAAGACATGGGCGAGAACAAAACTCTTATCCTTTTAGGTTCATTTAGTTAGTATTAGGTGTGAATGTTATCACTTATTAATCCAACTTACAATGAGTTACCCTGGCAACCTCTTAGGGCCCTGACCCCCATTGCAAGCCACTTCCTGTCACTACATGCAGATGTCCTACCCTAATGCTCATGGAATTATAAATCTCAAAATCACAAAAGATAATCCATAATAAAATCATCAAATATGCATAAAATCATCAAATCTCCATGAGCTAACATCCATAGAAAATCATGAACACAACAACTCTCTATTGGCAACTGAAGTATCACTGATAATCAAAGTATCCAATGGTTCTCAATAACCAAAATATATCTCAATCATATTGATCGAAGACTCCAAAAATGGTTGAGTCAAAAATTTCACATCATGACATCATGAAGAATAAATCCCCATTTTAGTCCCATCATGGTGACTAGAAAATAATCAAAAATAACTGATCGATGACCAAAATAATGGTTAAGTCAAGTGTCTCACACATAAGAATCTCAACTATAACAATCAGTAATCACATCCAATACATAGAGCATTCCATCACATAACCATGGTTGGGTTTATAAAGATCGAGATTAAAACATCATCATGACATGTCATGTCCCCTTTTCAAATAAATAAAAAATAATAATCTTTGCTAAGGCAGGCAGGCCCAAGAAAGTGAACTTTCAAAAAAAGGGGGTTAATCTTCGGAAACCGTTGGACTAATAAATGAAAATTATTATTAAAATATGTTTCATTAACCTCTCTTGGACATGAGTTACAGTTATGCCCTCTTTTAAGGGGTTTGGAGGCATTTTGGGCAGGGGAGAGAACCTGATTTTGTGGATTTCTTTGTTATTCTTCAGAGGCTGCCAAACCTGTGGAGGAGGAGACCCAAGAACGGGAGTTTGCAAGTTTTCAGGGAGACCCAAAAATGGGAGTTTGTAGGTTTCCAGGAAGGCTAAGGATGGGAGTTTGAATCCATTCCATGTGCATGCTCATACAGAGTTTGCCTTTGTGCTAAACAATGTAGATTTGTGGGTTTTTGGGTGTGTTTTTTGCATGAGTTTGGTGTTTTCAGTTGAGCATTTCATATCAGTTTTGGTTGCTACTGTATTTTAGACTTTAAGCTGTTAAAATAGAGCTGAATATATGTATTGGGATGTGATTAAACTTCTGAGATAGTTTATTAGTGTTTTTGTGGTGTTTTCGAGCATTTTTGTGTTAATTTCGGGAGCCCGATGAGCATAGTTTTTGTCCTACATTTGTGAACTGCTGTGTAAAGGGTATATAGATCTGGAAATTTAATTTTGTAGGCTGTTATGCTGCTGCAATTTCTATAAAAATGTCCATTTTCAGATTTATTAATAATAGGTGAAGCTGTGAAGCTTTTGGCACCATTTCTGGCATACCCGATTTGGGGTTTCTTGAGAAATTTGGAGGATCTTTGTGATATTAGTTGTTTGATCTTAAAGATCTGATTAAAGGTTGGAAATATCATAAAAAAATCAGAAAAGGGACATTTCAGTGGTATCAGAGCCAGAGGTCTCGAGGTCGAGACCAGCGGAGCGTGGTGGGCTGTGATGTCCCCAGAGTGGGCCCCTAACGGAAGGTGACGTAGGTCTGTCCGTGCGGTTTGTCGCTACCACGTGTCCGGGGTCCTCGCCAACGAGGCTATCCTGGGGTTGCCCCCTTAACGCGGGGAGGTTCCATTTACTAATAGTCTAGGCTTTTGGTGTAACAGTTACTAACTTGGTATCAGAGCCATGATCTTGCCAGCCTGAGGGTTTGTAGAAGTTGCAGGTCAGTTTTGACAACTACCCAGATCTTGCATTTCAGTTTTTAGAACTACCCAAATCTTGCATGTCATAATTTATAGTTGCATGTTGCTTTTAATCAGCTGCATGTCAAAATTTATGGTTGCATGCTACTTCTAATCATTTTCATGTTAGTTCTTGGTGAATTTGGTGGTTGTAGAAGTTTGCACGTCAGTTTTGACAACTACCCAGATCTTGCATGTTAGTTTTGACAACTACCCAGATCTTGCATGTCAGTTTTGACAACTACCCAGATCTTGCATGTCATAATTTTTTGGTTGCATGTTGCTTCTAATTAGTTGCATGTCCAAATCTATGGTTGCATGCTACTTCTAATCATTTGCATGTTAGTTCTTGGTGTTTGAAGAAGTTATATCCTATTGGGGTTACACTCTACTTTATCCAGAATGGACAGGTATAGTACAGAGTCTTAGAGGACACGATCTTGGACAATTGATAGCCAGAGTCAAAACGGTAGAAAGAATGGTTATTTAGACATTCGAGATAAACTTATGAAAATAAGCCATGACATGTCTAAACAGTTGGTTGAGCACCACCGTATAATGAATGACATGTTATCTGACCTAGCTAAGGTGGATAAGTTGACTGGATTTCTATTTGGCAGATTTTCTCATAGGAAAGATGACACAATTCCCAAGAACTTGCATGAGGAGTTTGAGAAACTAGCTGATAGCCAAGTAGAGGTCTCAGATTCTACTCTGCCACAGGAGGTGGTGGGAAAGGATATTACACAGATTGATAGTAACGGTCAACTTGATACTCAAATTGAGATAATTGTTTACAGGTTGTCAAAGGGTGATGCCACAAGTATTCAGGATGGTATAGTTACAACAGGTAGTGACTACAGTGTAGTGGGTTCAGATGATGATTATGAGGATGTTGTTGTGCAGGATGGTGAGATACCTGGTAGGGATGAGCAGACATTGATCATTCATGAATTTGCTGAGAAAGAGCACCGGGCACAGTTAGATGCTTCATCACATGAGGTTGAGGCTGGTAGTACTTCACATGATTTGTCCAGCCAGCTGAAGGTGAACAAAGATAGTATTGTGACTTCATTATCTCATCATAACATGTATGTGGAGTTAGTTGGTATTGGTCATATTACTCAGGTGAGGAGTTTGCTTGAGTTACCAGTTGATTCTAGTTTACGGATATGGACTCAAGATTGTTATATTGGCGTTTGGGATTTAGTTGACTGGAGATCTTTAACACTTTTTGGTAGCAGTGTTTGTTTGGGTGCTATCATGGATTTGATTAGCAGGTTACATGGTGTTGTCTTTTCCTATGGTAGTATCTTATCCGATGTTGGTATTAGTTTTTATACACCAATGCTGGGCTTTGTTCATATATCCATTCGACCATACTTGCTAGAATATGTTGATGATATTTCATATTTGGCAGTGTGTATAGATGAGTCCCAGGATCATATTGGCATTGATGACATCCAGGAGGATGCAGTGGGTAGTTTTGAAGACTTAGTTTCCTTGGGTATAGAGGAGTTGGACAGCAATGCTAATGTTTTTGATACTCCGTATGTTGATATGAGCTTTAGATTTGATTCACAGGATATGGATGGTAATACTCTAGAGACTAGTAACTTTGAGGATACTCCTTTAGACAATGCACCAGAGGAGGTTTGTAGGAGAAATTCAAGCCAGTGCCATCATGTGTCTAATCAGTTAAGAGTTAGTGATTGAGACATTGCTATCACTTGCCAGCATTTCGATGCTGCTCGTCAGTTGTTAGCAGTTTATGGATGGGGTTCTCCTACTAGTGATGAGCAGGAAGGCAATTATCTTTCCTTGACAGAGATCCACTCTTTATGGGAGGCTATTCAAATTTTGAGATAGAATTATATGTAGTTGTTAGCCGACAGAGATTATCTTATGGAGTGGGGTAATACAACATATGATGCATTGTTGGCCAAGGAAGATGAGGTGAGTGAGCTTACTAAGCAGCTTGAGGTGACTTCTGGGATTCTTGAGAGTACACGGTTGGCTTTCAAGGAGTCACAGTTTCATTTGGCTAAGGTGACCATGGAGTTAGAGCGACTACAGTCTTTACCTGATTATATACAGTCACAAGCTATGGTGTTTGGTGATCTGAGGATGTCCATGGCCGAGATTGTCAGAGACAGTGGAGATGCGGATGCATACATCTTTGATACTAACATTGGCATATCAAGTTCATTCCCACTAGAGTCAGGTTTAGTTGAGTTGGGTATTGTAGTAGATTATTGTATGCCTAACAAGGTGGTGGCCTCTAGTACTAAAGGCACGAAGACTAGAGATGTATCAAAGACCATGTGTGATGTTGGTGAGTTGGCAGTTGGCATGGTTCCTGCTAGTAATACTACTCCCTTGGTGATATCTTTGGAGGTAGTAGTTAGTTCCAACATGGTTAATGATCAATTGTAGTTAGTTTCATTTGGATTATAGTCTGAGCCACTGACTAATATTGGTGCATTCTATTGGCATTACACTATGAGGTACGCTCATCAATTTACCTTTGATGACCATGTTGATGAGATGATGATACAGAGATGTACTTTGGTTCCTAGTGCTTATCATCAGTTATGGGATAGTTTGATGCCTCAAGATGAGAGTTGTGATGGGCATGACATGGTGATAGGTTTTGTAGTTGACAGCTTGATAATATGTGACTTAGAGCAGGAGTTTGGGAATGATGCTTCAGTGGGTGTTGTTATTGATTCTACTCCTTTGGCTATGACATCTCCTGACTTAGCTAGTGATCAGTCACAGTGGGTTGTATCACTTGTTCATGGTGAGCTATTGACTGAGGTTGGTTTTTTTAATCAACATTATATTGCAAGGTATGTACATCAGTTAGCATTTGATCCTTGTGTTGGGGAGTTGATGGGAGGAAAATTTGGTTTGGGTTCCAATTCTTGCTATTTATCTTGTGATGGATTTTCACCATCTGGGGTGCATGGTAGTTATGGTTATGAGATAGTGGTCGGTGATCTACAGAGTTGTGTTGACTACAAGCATTGTATAGTGTGTGGATTCTCCATATTTGGTATAGTTTCATTCAGGAGCATTCACCATTGTTGCAAAGTTGGATTGTACATTCCGTATAGGCCAGTGGAATGCATTGATGGTATTTACAGTGTTGGTAGTCCACTTTACTTGGGTCCTGATGTTTTAAGAGTTTGTGCCTCATGGGTTTTTGATTGTGGTAGTGGTGATTTTGGAGTTTGGTTGAGCTATAATTGTCAGTTTGATTATGGATTCCTCTTGGTCATATTGCAGAGGATATTGCAGGAGCCTATGTTAATTGGTAGTAGTAGAGTTCATGACTACATTTGGGATCCAGGTGGATTGATTGGTTTATTGTTCAGCCATTTCTTGAGGACAAGCAATGTTTGGGAGGGGAGGACTTGTCATGTCCCCTTTTCAAATAAATAAAAAATAATAATCTTTGCTAAGGCAGGCAGGCCCAAGAAAGTGAACTTTCAAAAAAAGGGGGTTAATCTTTGGAAACCGTTGGACTAATAAATGAAAATTATTATTAAAATATGTTTCATTAACCTCTCTTGGACGTGAGTTACAGTTATGCCCTCTTTTAAGGGGTTTGGAGGCATTTTGGGCAGGGGAGAGAACTTGATTTTGCGGATTTCTTTGTTATTCTTCAAAGGCTGCCAAACCTGTGGAGGAGGAGACCCAAGAACGGGAGTTTGCAGGTTTCCAAGGAGACCCAAGAATGGGAGTTTGCAGGTTTCTAGGAAGGATAAGGATGCGAGTTTGAAGCCATTCCATGTGCATGCTCATACAGAGTTTTCCTTTGTGCTAAACAGTGTAGATTTGTGGGTTTTTGGGTGTGTTTTTTGCATGAGTTTGGTGTTTTCAGTTGAGCATTTCATATCAGTTTTGGTTGCTGCTGTATTTCAGACTTTAAGCTATTAAAATAGAGCTGAATATATGTATTGGGACGTGATTAAACTTTTGAGATAGTTTATTAGTGTTTTTGTGGTGTTTTTGAGCATTTTTGTGTTAATTTCGGGAGCCCGATGAGCATAGTTTTTGTCCTACATTTGTGAGCTGTTGTGTAAAGGCTATATAGATCTGAAAATTTCATTTTGTAGGCTGTTATGCTGCTGAAATTTCTATAAAAATGTCCATTTTTAGATTTATTAATAATAGGTGAAGCTGTGAAGCTTTTGGCACCATTTCTGGCATACCCGATTTGGGGTTTCTTGAGAAATTTGGAAGATCTTTGTGATATTAGTTGTTTGATCTTAAAGATCTGATTAAAGGTTGGAAATATCATACAAAAATTAGAAAAGGGACATTTCATGACATCACAATCACATAATCTCCAAGCCTCTGGTAGATGTCCTATACTGGTCAACACTAGTCAACCCAAAACCCAAAACAATAGTATAAAGAATACACAATGCAAACACATGTTTTGGTTTTGCTAAATTTACAACTTGAATTTAAATGTAGAGATCTCAGTTTACGTTTCCAAGTTTGGAGAATGAATGAAGGAACATTTTGTACAATTTTCCTAAATCATATATTATTTTGGATGGATAAAGGTTTTCCTTTATAAGTCTAAAACCCTATTTTCCAATTATAATATTTTGTTGAAATCGTTTCCCATCAAACTACCAACTAATTTCATATATATACATTTTTTATAATTAAAAACTATTAATTAACCTTAATATTATAAAATAATTGCTCATCATAAAAGATGAACCCTTAATTCTTTTATCAAATAATAATAATTCAAATTTATTAATAACATATTTACATATTACATACATACATACATACATACATACATACATACATACATACATACATACATACATACATACATACATACATACATACATATATATATATATATATACATACATATATAAATATATAAATAATTATTATCACATTTTATAAAATTGAATTAATAATTTCGATTTATATCATATAACATATGAAAATTTAATAACAATAAAAGTCGAATTTCATAGCTTACGTTCTTTCCTTTTAACAAAATGGAGCCGAATCATAAATTCCATCGTATCAATGACTTTGACCAAAGTGACATCTGCCGCAGGTACCCTGCTTACGCAAGTACCCTACGATTGTTGCTTTGATGGCACTGTCACAGGTACACTGCGTAGCAAGTACCCAGTGATCCATTCAAAGGCACGAGTATGAGGTGGTGCAATTCTAGCCCCACCCAATATGTAATTTTTTTTCTATAAATGTTTTAAAAATGTTTTCCCTTCGACGTGAATTCGGAATTTTTAATATAGTTTATTATTGCGATTTGACAATTGACTTTTCTAATTAAGTAAATATATATACATACATACATATATATGTATATATATATACAAATGTATATATGTATATATATATGTGTGTGTGTGTGTTTATATATATATATATATATATAATTATATACAAAATTTATACAGTATATATTTATATGCGAAAATGTAGATCTAAATTATATATTTTTTTTTCACAAAGAATATATATATAATTTTATGAGTTTTCTATAAATATTTACTTTCTAAATTTTTTCAATAATTTTCTAATGAATTTGGCTAAAATTCAACCCTAGCCCCGTATTCTTTTTAGATCCATGCATATAAAAATTCTTAAATAAATTAATCTACCCATATTGAGAATGCACAATAAATTATGAAATTCTTCGAAAGACATATGGAAGACACGAAGAAGATAGGGAATGCATGATGCAAAAATAGCATAAGTAAAATCACAAGAATCTACCCGGATTCTGATGCTAATTCGCTCTTCCTCAGAAACCCGCAGAGCAAGCTCCTCCCTCTTCAGAGTTCTCGAGTCCTCCAATGCTCCAATTTGCACTCCAACCCCTATGTCTAAGCCTGTATGAATGCCTGAATATAAAGAGCTTTTAGGAAACATCTAGAATGCTTCTAGAAATAGCTGGAAGGTGTCACCAACTAAGCATGGGTCTTTTCCAACCTTCAAGATGAGCCATAGGGTTGTAGACACCATGTGCTTAATTGATGCACTAACCCCCGTGTTGTTGACACTTGAGAAATAGAAAAGTGCGTTAACTCTCATGCAAGCTTATAACTCCAATTCACTTTTTATATAATTTCCGTTTAAATATTTATAACTTCCATTTTAATCTTTATCACTTTCATTTTAATTTTTATAACTTTTATTATTAATATTTATTTATTACTTTATTATTATTATTATTATTATTATTAATTTTAATTTCTAATTTTCTTTTATTTAATTCTTGTCCTTCAAGTAATTCTCATTTAATTAAAAATATCAAATAACATGATATTTTATATTAATTTTATCAAATAATTAATTTATTAATTAAATATATTTATTAAGACTTAATTAATAGAAAATTCACCATAGACATCCAAAATAAAATATGAAAACCCATCATAGAGAAAATTACTCAAAATTAGTCTAAAGGGTTAAAAATCACGAATCATGTCATCTGACACATTCGGTGGGTAAAATATCCAGATACTTGTCCTACCTTACTAGGACAATTGGCTTAAAGGTTTGGGATTTGGACTTGAGAATTTATCTCCCTTCTCTTATCATTGAGATAGTATAATAGGGTACGCCCATCCTGGCAATTCAGGGAAGTCAATACCCAGTACCTGCAACATGCAAAAAAACCATGCATGTACATACAATATATAATGCTAAGCTAAACAGACAATGACAGGAAGTGGTGCATCGTGTAGATACCGACTATGCAGGTGACTACGACTCCTTTCCTTAACCACATCAGAAATGCCATACAATAAGAAAACACACACACCATACACATACAAGTATGGGGTATGTATCCATAATAAAACACATAAGATAATAACCATCTAACTAATCATCAACAATAGCTAAAAACAATATAATGATCATCATGTATGCATGAAATGTAAAGTCTAAATGATCTCTTCATATACGAACTGAATCCATAACATAATGTCTGATAGTCTCAAAACAATACCACTAATCCATCACATAAAACTAGTCCATCATAGTCTAATAATAACAACAATAATGTCCAAAAAAGATGTGAACAAGGGTAGGCACTACACTACACAAGATGTCTATTGTAGTCACCTTGGCGAGTCTGAATAGTCAGCTCATCTAGAATCTATGCAACTGTTTCTCTCTTTTTGATGGGTATGGTGTGTTTGTAGTCTACTTCATCCTCTTTTTCAACATAGCTATCATCACCATGGAAAACATACATATCAGAAATATTAAACACAAGAGATATATCAAGACCACTTGGGAGCTCTACCTAATATATATTATCATTAATCTTGTTCAAAATCTTGCAGGGCCCAATTTTCTTATACTTTAATTTATGATAAGTCCTAGTAGGAAACCTCTCCTTTCTGAGATAAACCATCAATAGATCCACTCCATTAAAAATTTGATACCTTTGAGTAGCATCTATAGAAACTTTGTATTGCTCATTGTTGTCCTACAACTTTTTTCGTACATCTTCCTACAACTAGTGGAGCTGCTCTGCAAAGGCTTCTCCATCATCACTGACTCTATCACCCAAAGGAAGTTGCACTAAATCAAGAGCAACTTGAAATGGTGACTTACTAGTTGACCTATTCACTGAACTATTATAAGAAAAATCTTCTTGAGGCAATACCAAATCCCATTGTTTGGGCTTCTCTCCAACAATATAGTGCAACAAATTACCCAAACTATGATTGACAACTTCTGCTTGTCCATCTGTTTGTGGATGGTAAGCACTACTAAGCTACAATTTTGTTCCCATTTTCTTCCATAACCTCTGCTAGAAATGACTCAAGAACTTAGTATCTCAATTAGAGGTGATTATTTTTGGAACCCCATCTAATCTAACTATCTCAGAAAAGAATAACTTGGCCACTCTAGTAGCATCACTAGTTTTCTTACAAGCAATGAAATGGACCATTTTTGAGAATTTTTCCATAACTACAAAGACAAAGTCATTACCTCACTGTGTCTGTGGAAATCCCAATACAAAATCCATTCTCAAGTTTTTCAATAGTCTGACTAGTACTGGTAATGGCATGTACAATCTAGTGTTTTGGGAGTGGCCTTTGGCTACTTGATAAATATGACACCTATTTACAAACCTAGTGATATCTCACTTCATCTTTGGCCAATAGAACTTATCTATCACCAAAGCTATTATTTTATCCTTCTCAAAATGCCCAATCTTACCACTACTATGAAATTCTTGAATAATATTTTCCTGCATTGAGCCTATAGGAACACATAGCTATTTTTCCTTGAATAAGTAACCATCTTGCATTAGATAATCACCTTGAATAGTGCCTGCATGTCCAGGTACTAGATTCTTCAACTAATCAACAACTTTCCAAAAATCACTATTAGATTCATACAAGTCTGTGATTGCATCAAAACCAACCACTTCTATTTCTATGATAGTTAGAAGAGCAACTTGCCTACTTAAGGCATCTACAACTTGATTTTGTTTCCCTAATTTATGCTTCAAAGTAAAGGTAAACCCTTGTAGGAAAGAGACCCACTTTGCATGTCTAGTGTTCAATTTCTTTTGTGTGTTCAAATATTTTAGAGCAATATGGTTTGTAAATAACACATATTCTTTGGGCACTAGATAATGCTTCCATCGCCTCAAAGATTGCACAATTGCATAGAATTATATATCATATGTAGAATATTCCTTCCACACATCATTCAATTTTACACTAAAATAGACAATGGGCTGAACTTCTTGGAACACCAATGGCCACATGTGATGCATCATAGTCCACTTCAAATGCTTTGTCAAAATATGGTAGTGCTAGTATTGGAGCTTCAATGATCTTTTTCTTTAGGTATTGGAAACTCTCTTTAGCCTCTTTGGCCCATGAGAACTCTTGACCCTTAGTACAATCTATCATAGGTGCCACAATTCTGCTAAAATTATGAATGAAATTTCTATAGAAAATAGCAAAGCCATGGAAGCTTCTCACATTAGTGATGTTACATGGACTAGGCCATTCAAGAATGGCTCAAACTTTCTCTGGATCCATCTTGACACCATCTACAAAAATGAAAAATCCTAGAAAAACCAAGCTTTCTTGCATGACCTACTATAGGACATAGAAAATGGGCTAATGTCTAACATACTATGAGAAAATCACAAATTGAATAATCATATGCTAACACCCTCTAGTCTACCATGAAAGCCAAATGAATCAAAACAAAAAAGAAAATCTAAAACTCCCTCTTTCATTTGTAGCTCCCATGTCCTTCTTTCTTCTCCAAATGATGTAGCTCCAAATTGCCTATAGTGCATAGAAGGTTAAAGAAAAATCCTATGATGATGATAATGCTATGAGAATACTTGAAGTTGTGATTTTAGTGTGAGAGCAAGAGTGAAAAAATGAGAAAACTAGGGACTTGAAAAGACTTAAGAATTAAGACCAGAAATGAGAGAAAGAATGCTCATTTTATAATCAACACAGAGGATGAGAGCATTGGAATTGTCACCTTGGATATGAAATGTGGCAAGAGATTCCTTGGAGAATCTATGAAATTAATGACACAAAATTCCAAGTGTGGGATTCTATGATGCTTGGAAGTCAAACTTGGCTAAACATGGAAGAGAATCTATGATGCATCATATGAACACCTCAAGCCCACTTAACCAAGAATCTTATGAAAATGGAATCTAAATATGGATATGTGTAAGAGAATAAGAATATATCAATTATGACATATCTCAACCAAGTGTTGAAGGAGAATGTACAAGGTGTCAAAGCCAAGAGTCATGATGATGTCAATATTATGTGGAATATTTGAATTATTAATCCTTTATTCCACAAAATAAAAATTAGTAAAAAAATAGAATTAATGGAGGAAAATATGACTTAGGAAATTAAGAATTTCCATGGTTGGTGAATTATGAATCAATTAATTGATAAAATTAATTAATTGAGGACAATAATTAGAAAGAACAATTAGTAAGAGTAATAGGATTAAATAATGGGTTATTTAATCCTATAAAGAAAATTAGTAAATGATTGGCCAAATTGATTAAATAAATTCAATAGTATCCTTTGATGAAGTGCAATGATGATAGTGGAGAATGACTAGGATAATGATGTATAGACCAAATCCATGGTCCAATTGATCAATGGATCAAAATTTGATAACATGCCAAGGACACATGCCATGAATTAAAGATACATAACATTTAACTAACATTGTAAATGATATAAGATCGTGATTGATTGATATGGTTGATCATAATAATATTGATGGACACCATCAATATTATTAAAATGTTTGAAAATGATATGACCTAATACTGAAAGACCGACAATGTCAAAAATTAGATTGATAGGATTTGGTAAATTGATAGGATTCTAAGGTAATCAAAGCCACAACAATGCCTAGGATTTGACAAATGATGATGGATTTGGTATTTTTAGACATGTTGTGGGTTGATTAGGAATAATTTTGGGTGATTCTAAGTTTATTTGAAATGATTTTGAGTTGATATGAAATTGATGTGAAAGATGATGTGAATGATGATGGACACTATTGAGATATGATAAAGTTGGCCAAAAGATCAAAGTTAGGAGAATGAGAAAATGGGGATAATTAGTATGAAGCGGTGATGAAACCATAGATGTGAACCATTTTTGAGCATCTACACCTACACTTCTTTAAATTAGCATATAGATTTTCTTTCCTCAATACCCCCAATATTATCCTCAAGTGTTGCATATGTTCTTCCCTTCCCTTACTAATAATTAGTATATCATCAAAATAAACTACTACAAACTTACCATTGTAGGGATGCAACATAGTGTTCACGAGTCTCATAAAAGTACTAGGTGCATTGGATAAACCAAAAGGCATAATCTCCCATTCATACAAGTCATCTCTAGTTTTGAAAGCTATTTTCTACTCATCCTCTTCTCATATGTGGATTGGATGGTACCCAATCCATAGATCAATCTTATAGAAATACTTTGCTTCAACATGTCATCCAAACATGAGATAGGAAAATGATACCTGATGGTTATCCTATTGATGGCTTGACTATTTGTGCACATCCTCCATGTTCTAATTTTCTTTGGAGTTAATAAAGTTAGGACAACATAGGGGGCTCATGCTTTCTTGTACTGAGCCCTTTTGTATGAGCTCAATCACTTGTTTTTCTAGTTCTGCATGTTGTGTTAGAATCATTCTATATGTCGCTTGATTGGGGAGACTTGCTCCTGGAATAAGATCAATATGATGTTGGATATCTCATTTTGGGGGAAGTCCATTAGGTAGCTCCCCTAGAATGACATCTAAATATTCTTCCAATACTAGAGCTACTTCTGCTAGTATATTCAAGTCTTCCTCTTTCCCCTTTTGTACTACCAATGCATAACAACACCTTGTCACTTTCATCTCCTTCACATGTTCCTTTCAAGAAACATACTTTCAGTTTTCCCATCACCCTTGAGAGGTAATAGGACTACCTTAGATCCATCCTTCCAGAAGGTGTAATTATTATTTTCCCCATTATGAACAAAATTATGGTCATACTGCCAGGGACAACCCAAGAAGACATGGCATGCATCCATCAGAATCACATCACACCATAGCTCATCCTTATAGACCTTCTCTATGGAAAATTTAACAAGGCATCTCTTATCTACTATGACTTCACTTCCCTTTTTAAACCATGCAATCCGATAAGGATGAGGGTTCTTTTCACACTAGAAATTTAGTTTATCTGCCATTTCTTTAGAAACCATATTCTCACAACTACCTCCATCAATAATTACTTGACATACCTTTCCCCTTAAGGTAAACCTTGTTCAAAATATGTTGGTCTTGAGCCATGAATCATCAATGCCTTTCTCCTCCACATCCTCCTTGGCTAGAATAATCATTGTCCTTCTCATCATGAGGATTTCTCCCATATTTGGAGGTACTTCTTGTTCAGATTCATTGTTAACCTAGGTTAGGCTCATTCTGGATGGTCCTCCTTGATTTATATCTTGCATGTTGAAATTGGAACACTCAAAAGCCTTGTGGCCTTCTTCTCTTCACCTAAAACAAGTGAATGGCCTTCTCTATTTTTCCTAGCCTCTTTCTCTACCATAGCCTCAACCTTTCTGAAACCCCCTTCCTCTTTCTTGGTTTGGAGGATCTTGTCTAGCATCTATAATTTTTTTAGAACCTCAAAAATTCTCTCCCCAGCCATTATTAGAAGCTCCTTGAAATGGACTTGATGTACCCCTTTGACCACCTCTATTCCTCTAGTTATATTGCCTATTCTACTTTTCTTTAGCCTTTACAGCTAATTGGTAGGCTTCCTCCATACTCTTAACATGATGCATGCTTAGTTCATCTTGAATAGAGAATTTCAAGCCATTCACATATCTAGCAGCCATCTTCTCATTATTTTCTTGATGCTTTATGTGCAAGGATGGCTTATAGAACTCATTTGTAAGTCTTGCACTAAAGACATGTTTTGCTTCAAATTCTAGAATCTTTGAAAGAGGGTTTGTGAATAATCCATGGGTAAGAATTTTTGTCTTAGCTTTTTCTCCATCTTGATCCATGTTCTAATCTTTTCCTTTTCATTTCTAACTCATTCCTTTGGAGGTGATCCCACCATATTATTGCATATACTTTTAGCTTTGTGCATGCAAACTTCATCTTCTTTTCTTCTATCATGGGCTTCTATTCAAAAAAATTTCCTATCTCGTTTAGCTAGTCTATTAGTTCTTCTGGCTTAAGACTACTAGCATAGTTTGAAACATCAACTTTTATTGCTTCACTTCTTTCTTCTAAAGCCCTAAGAACTCTATCTTTGTAGCTCATTTCTCCTAGTCTCTCATCTTCATTTTCTCCCTATTCATGACATTCATTTCCTCTTTTTAGTTCTTGATTATCTAGCCGCTCATTGAGTCATTCAATCTCCCATTGCATATCTAGTACCAATATTTGCATTGACATGATGCCTCCTCTTCCTCTTCCTCTTCCTATCCTAGCCATTTTACTACTCCGATACCAAATGATGTAGTAGGCCAATCTCAATTCACAGAGAAATTAATATATTCATAACAAAACACAATAAAGATTCAAAACTCTCAATTCTTCATTCCTCCAAAACTGCTTCTACATGGATCTCTAACTCCATTAAATAACAACTACCACAAAAATAGGAAATTTCCAAATTTGGCAAATTTTGACAATAGGAAAAATATGCCATTTTTGGTAACTCCTAAAAAACCTCCAAAAGCAATTTTTAAGTTTCCTAAATCTACCCTTTAAACCAAATAGGTGAATTGTCAACTAATCTCCTTAATTTAGAAATAAATTTCAAAGTTATTACAAAGCAGAAAAATAAAAAAAATACTGAAGATATTTTTAAAATGAAATTTAAAGGTCAAGATGGAATTTCTTGCTCTTGAAAAAATAGTCAAAATAGGCCCAATAGAGCTGGCTGAGTTGGAATCCATCTCAACAATAGATTTTGAAAAAAAATGTTGAAAAATCTAAGAAAACCCAGATACGAGTCAAAAGTTATGACTCTTCGAACTCCTTACATCATTTTTGCACACACAAACATTGCAAAATGATTTCCTTTCAGAACATACACTAATAGCTGCAACCTACTAAGAGTCTGAAAGGTAGGGAGTCTAGCTAACCAAGAGCTCTTGTCGATAATTTTTCCTTGATTTGACATTTGTAATACTTGGTGAGATGAATATTAAAAAGTTGATGTGGCATGTTTGATGATGTGGCTTGTGATATATTCCATAACAAGAAAATTTTAAAGTAGTCAACATACTTATACTTTGATTAATTAACTATGGTTGATTAGACTTGTTGCTGTGTAAATCATGCATCATGTTTTCTTTTTATTTGGTCACAACTTAAGTCACATGTGAGAAATATATGGCGTATTTAGAATTTTATGAAGATAAATTAAAATTATTCTTTAGAAAAGCTCTTTCAAAAGGCTTGGTCTTGGTCTACTTGTTTTGTTTGGAAACCTTAAGCATATAATAATAGCTAACATAGATTCCTATTTGGCTATTTCAAATGATTTTTATTCAAAATTTATTTATGCACTTTAGATATGTCATTCTACATAGCACGATATATTATTTGAGTCTCTACATTGTGTGTAAATAAAAAGATATGACTACCATGAAGCCTCTATGTTCATGCAATAAAATTTGAATATTAGCTTCATTTTAAAAGGGAAGAATAGTTGGTTTAGTTATAACAATTTTACATTCAAAGATGATAAGGGTTTATTTTGAAAGGTCTTTTTGAAATTGATAACCTTATTTTGATTTTTTGCATTGTTAATATTTTTCAAATTTTATTATTAAATTTTGATTAGAAAAAAAAAGTCTAATGTGAAGATAAATTTGAAGGAAGTTTATAGTGATTGTGAAGATTTTCTTTAACAAACTTACTTTTCAATACAAAATATTTGTCAAATGATTTAAACAAAAATTCAATTTAATTTTGAGTTCAAGTGTGATACAAAATATTTTGTTAAATTAAATTGGTTTTTGATACGAGAGAAACAAGGGTTTGTTTACCATAGTTTGTTTATGAAGTATGGTGTAAAACATGAGAACTAAAAGATTATAGATGTTGGTTTATAGTTTCAGGATTACATATCGACACTTTGATTGAGAGTTAATCAAGAGGCTAAAATAGGCACAAAGAGTGACACTAAATTATAATTTGTTCAAACAAATGTTTAATAGAGAAAAACCCTATCAAAGGGTTGCTCCTTGACATTATTTTTATAGTTATGAATGAGTTTATTGAAATGTAATTACCAACTAGAGGGTTTCAAAATTACAGTTATAGTTTGTAACCATTTTTTTGAATATTTAATAATGATGCATCTGAAATCCCTATATAAGGGAAGGTATGCATGTAGAAAAATCAAGAGAAGTATATGAATGTATTCTATTGTATAAGGATTGTATCCTATATTAAGTGCCAAATTATATGGATGTATGTGACTACATGAATGCATAACCTCCAAAATATATTTGTGTATTCATATGTAATCTAAACTATCTTTTTCAAAAATATGGGAAGGGTTTGGTGCTCCTTGCAGTTAAAACTGTAGAACATTGTAAGAGTTGGTGCTCATTTTGGATTAATGTATGATACATGACCGAAGTAGTTTTTCTCCCTATGAAAAAATCAATTGGTTTTGAGGGTGTCCCTCTCATCAAAAATCAATATGTTATAGTTTTATCTATGAGTCTCATTTATATGCTCTAATGAATTTCCTTTTCAAGTTGAATTTAATATTGTTATGGTTCACATAAATTAATTTTTGATCCACTCTGATATATATTGAATGAATTACTATATATATATATATATATAGTAAAATCAATGTTTTTTTAAGGAATCAAAACTATTTTCTACACTTTGATTCAACCCCCTGTTAGAGTGTCTCCCACTTCCAAATAAGTGGCATTAGATAAAATGGTCTCTTCATTAGATCATCTGTAGGGATTGTTCCTAGTTTTTTGAGGTGATAATGACACAAGTTGAAAGTACTTCACTCAATAGAGATCCTTTTTCTAACAAATTTAATTATGTCTTTTGGAAAGTAATGACATAATTTTTTATTGATTCTTTCTATATTAGAAATTGGAAAGTTTTCACCACTAAATGCACAATCCCATAAACATACCTTCTAATCCTGATTCCAAACTAGGCATGAACTTGAAAAATGGGCTAATTTTGTAATATTGTGTGGTCTTACAAAATAGGTATTTTTCAAAGCATATATTATCATTCAACCAATGAAATATGGGTAAAACTTGATACTATATATCAAGGTGACGCCAAAGTTAAAGAACCATCGAGGGTAAGAAAATGGAAACAAACCAATGCTACATAAGTGGAAGGGGGAACATTGAGATCCACCATTTTGATTAAGTTCAACTGATGCAAATACAAAACCTAGTGGACAAGAGGGTAGATAGCTTGGGTTCATTTTCCTCTCAACCTCACCTTAAAAGTTTTTAAGAAGAATATAAAGTTTTAAAAATGCTAAAATAGATAGTATGTAAATGAAAAGGGAAGGATAATACCTTATGGAATGCAAACCTAAAGATATGTCCTCAGATAGTGTCAAAAAATTTTGTAACTTGATACCAAAGCTAAAATCTACAAGTTACATGAACCTAATAAATTTTTCAATGATCTCTTAGAGGAAAAATAATTTATTAATGGTGAAATAATGCATTTGGGGTGAAGTTCACCCTTTATTGAAGGTGTTCATTGTTGATTTTGATTTCAAAAATCTACAAAATAGAAAAAAGAGTACTCTAATCCACACTGTGTTCATCAAACTAGAATCCAAAAACCATAGAACTAAAGGGTTTTAATTTTTTGTTGTTGCTGTTGCGAGGCCAGGGTCTTTCCTCAACCAAACCTTGACTTTGGAATTTACATTGAATTAAATTAATTGAAATAGAATGCTAGCAATTATTAGCAATAGATCTAACATAAAATAAGGAAAAACTATGAATATGGTCTTGAAATTGGCATGTATAGAAGTAGATGAAACAGATTTGACTAAACTTAAAAAACCCTAGAAAGGAAATCAAAGTAAGACAAAAACTTCTTTAATTAATGTTCCTGAAATTTGGCTTTGTATATCTTGAAAGGATGGAGGTAAATGATGCAACAAATTATCTTGAATATACAAAGGGAGATCTTGAATGGTTGAAATGAAATTGAAGATATGAAACAATCTCCTTCAAGAGCTTGAATGCATGAATCCTTGATCTTCATGGGAGGAAGTTTGAATTCCTTAAATGCTTAAAGATTACTTTAGAGCTAGATGCTTGAGTGCTCAAATACTTGTGGATGATCATGGAGAAAATGGAAGGGTTTATTTAGAGCTTAGAATTGACTTACTCATTCATAGGAGAACTTTAGACACTAGTGATATGTAGAAGGTACTATTTTTATGGCATGAATCCAAGGACATCCTAGTATCATATTGCAGTTTATCTTAATATCTAGGAACTGAAATAGTGTATTTTTAATTACAAAACCAACTCTAATAGGTAATATGATCACACCCTTAGAGAAATTCTAACCATTAGCATAGGATTTTATTGTGATTTTATGGGTAGGATCTGCATATTCCTTAGAGTAACCAATACCTTTGACAACTTTCAAGGTTTGAAGGTTTAGTTCCATTCCACCATCTATGAAGACATGTTTGACCTTAGCTTTATGGATGAAGACCTCAAGATGGAGGCGATGATTTTTTATTAGGTCTATCTCTAGGGATGTCTCAAGGTGAGAAGGTGAATGTTGAAATCAGATTGATACAAGTATGAGAATGTGTTTCAATCATTATTTTGTCACTGATGTCAAACCTGCTACTTGTTGGTAAGATAATTTCTTAGTTGATTTGAGTACTATCATTTGTTTTATTAATGAAGAGGATTTGATCAAATGAGATAACAAAAGCACCTAGAGAAAAGGTTGAGTTATGGTATGAAAAAGAAGTACAAATATTAGTTATGATAGCAATGTTATAGTGAATTCATTATCTACTTAAGGTTGTAAATTTTAGATACACTAACCAAGTCTAGAAGAACAAGTAAGAATAATTGAGTCTACCAAGCTCAACTGAGTTGATAGTAGGTGCCGAGAAAAGATAGTCCAAGCTAAGAACAAAATCAGTTGGGGCCAAGTAAAGTCAAAGTTTAGTGTATGTCAAGTGATACAGTGTAAGCCTAGTAAATTTTAGTTGATGACGAGCACTAGTAAATGTTAGTATTTACCAAGTTATATAGTGGATGATGAGTGGAAGAATAGTATGGAAGCTAAGTTACATTATATTGATTCTGAGTGCCATTAGTCATGTTAAATCATATATTTGATGAATTTGATCCAACTATTTTGTTTTCTTAAATTTTGTGAAGCATGTGGAAGATAGCTATGATGAGTTGGTGGCACAAAATTCATGGTAAACTATTTTGAGGTGAATTCAAAGAGGATTGAAGGAGAAGTTTCTAGAAGGGACTAAAATGAAAAGATGGGTAAATTTATTGAATCCTACCTAATTCTAGCTCACCCCAAAATTAATGATAGAGGATGAATGAGAAAAAATCTTAATTTTCTATTTATAGAGATGGCTGATCGAAAGTAAGGTTGGTCAATACTCAAGAACCTAAGTTAGACAAGAGGTCTAATATATTACTTCAATAAAGACCGAACAAAAAAGCCTTATATTGGAAAGAAAAGTAAGAAGGGTTAAGAGTTTGAATGTTTGAAGGGTGAACAAGCTATCAGAGCTCAAGTGTGTAAAAGCCATGAAAAATGGAGGACTAAAATAGAGGTCTAAAATCTGCAAGTGAGTTGTAATTTGTTATTAGATCAAGCCTTACTATTACTTTCTAATAATTGTAGTAGTCTAGGGTAAATCCTTTGGATTAAGGTTGGAATAATAGTCATTTGTAAATCCTTTAACTGGGTGACATTCCAAGTGAATGATCTAAAGTCCTCTAAGAAGGCTCACTCCTAATAGGGTGATTGAAAGCCTCTAACTAGGTCATATTTAACAGTGTGTATTGTAACCTTTAACATGGTTGGCCTTTCATAAGGTATCACTTTAGAAGAGTGAGAATGAGTAGCATGTTACTAGTGGCTTTTCCCAAATTGGGTTTCCATGTAAAATCATTGTGTCAAATGTTTTATTAAATTTATTATGTTTCATGCTTACTTATTTACAAAGATGATTTGACAGTAACCTACAAAGTTCAAGTGGTTGTATGATCTAATGGATGCATGCATGAATATGGGTTCACTAAGACATGAAAAGGTTTTATTTGTATAGCTAGACCTTGGATAATAGATTCAACCCCTCCTCTTAGTTATTCTAAAGAATTCAGAAAGTTACATGTTGTGACATAGACAAGTTCCCAACCATGGTTTTGAATTGGGAAACATCAATGTTATTAGGTACTACTAACTCTTAAGGAACTTGGTCAAGGATCTCCTAATTTTGGGGAGATGAGCATAGAAATTCTAGGATGGATATTTGTGTGGAGTTTTTCCAAGATGGTAAAAAGGGTCATAATCAAAAGAAGTTATAAGTTTTGTGTGCGTAATAGGTCTACTAGAAACTATAGGTCTAGGAGGGGCTCTAGGTAAGGTAATCTTGGTGCAATGTCTCATGATGAAATAATGAGGATCTTTGTTTGTTAACGTAAAGGTAGACATGGGTAAATCAAAATCATAGAAATAATTGATGGTGTAGTCATACTAGTGCAGGTGTAATTAACATTAGCCTAGGAGTTTGAATTTGACCTAGAAGCTTTCCCTTTATTATGGTTTCCCAAAGAATCCTTGGTAATGGTATGATCAGAGTTGCAGGACAACACTAAAGGGTTTATGGTAATCAATCCATCATCAGTTAGACCTTGAATTTCATATTTAAGCTGGAAACATGAAATGGTTTTGTGTCACTTTGTATGATGATAATCATATAACTTGTTATTATCGCACCAAGTTGGACTTTTTAGTGCTTCATCCTTAATAGGGGGTAACTACAAGAATTTAATGCCAAGAAATGGTTGAAGTGTGGTCTCAATTGGTATCCCTAGGGGTGTAAATTTTTTGCCTTTATTCTTGGGACATCTTTGATGTTTTTCTTGTGTTGATGTGTTAGTTGTCTGTCATAGAGGTGTCACTTGGTTATAGGTTTATAAACTCAAGGGTTTTACAAATTTAGGGTTCATTTGAGGTTGTGTCATGCTGATTGTTTGAGAATCAATAATCTCATCATTTGTGACATTCTTATTTTTAGAGAAGAATATCACCTTGTCATTAGAGGAGTCTATGTCAAGGTATTGTCTTTGTGTTTTTTTAGTATTCCTTCATGGATGAGGGAATCTTTAATGCTATCTCGCTTTTTCATTAACTTAGAAATAGTGCTAGGAATCTTTATTTCAAGTTCATACATCAAATTAGGGACTAGGTTTTCAATGCATAGGTTGACTTATTTTTCTTCTAGAATATCCAAAGAGCATTGACTAACAAGGTTTCTCCAACATAACAAGAATGTCATGAATGGTTCTCTTATAATGTAGGAACATCTTGGGTGTAAGAGCAATCTTGCATCACCAAAAACATTTTCTTTTCAATATTTTCTATTTTAATAGGGACTATTAGAAAGGCTGGTTACTATTTATGGGTAATTGCTATTTTTAGTAAGTTTTTCATATGAGTTCAAAATGTTCTCATTTTATACATGAAGGTTCTTTTTAGAGTTATAAGCCTACCATAAAAAATCTCATTTCTCCAACTTAAGTATCATAGACGTTATTGTAGACTTTGGGTGGAAATACTTGCAGAAAAATCTTCAAGCTCACCATTGTAGGCCTTAGAGTGCCCAAATAAGGTCCAAAATTTTGATGGAAAGGTGCTTATATTATTTTGAGCCTATAGATCAGGAGCTGGTGTTACCAAAAAGTGGCTATAATAGCCAATTAGATCAACAGTTTGAGAGTTATGGCCTTCCAAAGTTGGGCTACCTAAAATATCTAGAATAATTGTCAAAGATGTAATTGGCTAACTCTTTATGTATTGTTAGGGTATGTCGGTCCTAGATATTAAGTTTCAATGCATAGAACCTTCCCAAGTGACATAAAATTACCTAGTTAAGAAAGGCCCAAATATTGTCTAGAACAATTTTGGGTGGTAGCTTGTAGTTTACTCTTGCAAATTACTATAATGAGGTGCCCATGTGGGTTAGCATTTTTTACTTGTGAATTTTTTAATTCCAAATTTGTGACACAAATAAGAATTCCATATTTTGTTCTTGCATTTTCCATTGTTTCTTTTTTTTTGTTATGATTTTATGATTTTAAGGGGAGCAACCTTCATCAAGTGGTATCAGAGATAGAGTTCTTGAGTGCATGTGGATAAATAGCCAACTATGAGGCAGTTCACACCAAGACAATGGTTTGGGTTGAGCATGTAGACATATTGTCAATTGTGAGGTAGTTTGCACTAGGGTTTTAGTAGAAGTGCAAAAATTTCTCCATGAAGAGAGCATGGAAGAAGAGCTATAGGTGTTACACCTAAGGGTTTCCTAGCCCTTCAAAAACAAATGAAAGCATTAGAAGAACAAATGTGCAGTGGAATAAATCTTCCTATAAGAGATGAAAGTGAGGATAAGGATGAAGTAGAAGAAAATTTTGAAGCAGAGGCAATTCTAAACCTAGAAGAAGAGAGGAGTTTTAGGGCCATCTCCAAGATTGGAAAAATACCTAAGTTTGAGGTTCTTACATTTTTAGGAAATCTTAACCCAAAGGAGCTAATTGATTGGATAAATGAACTCAAGGAGTACTTTGAGTATGAAGATACTAAGGATCTTGATAGGGTCAAGTTTACGAAGGCAAAACTGAAGGGGCATGCAAAGATCTGGTAGCAAGAGGTAGAAAGAGAAAGGACAAAATCACTAGATGGGAATGAATGGTAGCTAAACTAAAGTGACAATTTATTCCCATGTATTATGATCTTGATTTTTTGGAGAAAATTCAAGGCTTGAAGCAAGTGATAAAATTTTTTCAAAAATATATCGAAGAGTTCTATC
Organism: Cupressus sempervirens; assembly: GCA_028749045.1. Classification (NCBI taxonomy): domain Eukaryota; kingdom Viridiplantae; phylum Streptophyta; class Pinopsida; order Cupressales; family Cupressaceae; genus Cupressus; species Cupressus sempervirens. The sequence goes on from CM053786.1 coordinate 384,619,051, forward strand.
GAGTTCTCATTAGAACTACCCATGTAGAAGTTGATAAGGAGAAAGTCATTCATTATATTTATGGGTTAAGGCCAAGCATTCAAGATGAGCTAAGTCTAGTTCAAATGAATAGTATTGAGGAGGCATACCAATTTTCCCTAAATTTGACAAGAAACTAAGAAAGAATTTTGACAGCAAGAATAGTGGAAGAGGTCATGGTGGCTGATTTGGTAGACAATCTTATGGTGGCCATAATGATAATCAAAAGAAAAAGGATGAGGCTAGAAGTATTAGTTAGAACCAAAGGGGAAAAATTCCAATCATTTCCATGATGAAAACAATAGAGATCAGAGACGAAGTGGTAAAGGACAAGGATCTGGATGAGGAGGCTTCCATGGAAAAAAATTTCATTGCGAAGAAGAAGGGCATAGGGCATTTGAATGTACCTAGTACCAAGGAAGGAAAAATTAAAGAATAGTAAGGCTAGGATAGAGTTACATGTATTGAAGAAGATGTCAGATCCTCACATTCTAAAGATGTTGAAAGAGGTGAAGTCCTAGTTAACAAAAGAGTCATGCTGAGTGGTGAGAATGAACATGATCAAAGAAGGAGTTTGTTTCGCACAATGTGCAGATGTGAAGATAAGTTTTGTGATTTGATCATTGATGGTGGAAGTACTTGAAATCTAGTTTTTGAAATGATGGTTACCAAGTTAAAGCTAAAGAGATAGAAACATGCATCTCCATACCATATTTCTTGGGTGCAAGATGACCACAAGTTCATGGTAAAAAAGCAATGCTCAATGAAGTTCAAAATTGGAAGCTATTAGGATGAGGTACTATATGATATCATACCTATGGACATATGCCATATATTGTTGGGGTAGCCTGTGGTAGTTTGACATGTATGTTGTATACAATGGGTGAGAAAATACCTACACTCTAACCAAGAATGGAGTAAAACATAAGTTGAATTCATTGAAGGAGAAGGAAGAAAAGGTATCTAGTGTTGCTAGAATATGTCTTTTTGATGGAAAAGAGTTTCTCAAAGGCATGAAGCATGAGCATATGTGTTTTTCTATAATTCCAAAAGATAGTAAAGAAGAAGTAGAGGAGGTACCTATAGAATTTGTAGATATGTTGGGATAATTTTTTGATATTATATTAGATAATGTACTTGATGGATTGCCCCTAGTGAAGAAGATCAATCACCAGATGGATTTGGTTCAAGGAGCTAGTTTTCCAAACAAGGCAACCCATAGAGTGACACTAGCAAAAAGTGAAGAGTTGAACGGACAAGTTCATGAGTTGTTGCAAAAGGGGTTGATTCAAGAGAGTCTAAGTCCATGTGCTATACTAGCAGTATTAGCACCAAAGAAGAACAGAGAATGGAGGATGTGCACATATTTTCATGCTACCAAGAAGATCAAAATCAAGTATAGATTTCCATTACCAAGGATGGATGATATTATGGACTATTTGAGTGGAATTGATTTTATCACAAAGATAGATCTAAAGAGTGGATACCATTACATTCATATCTGAGAAGGTGATGAGTGGAAGACTACTTTTGAGGCAAAAGAAGGACTATATGAATGGTTAGTCATGTCTTTTGGGCTAACTAATGAACTAAGAACTTTCATGAAGCTCATGAATGAGGTACTGAAGGAGTTTCTGTGTAAGTTTGTTATTGTTTACCTAGATGATATTTTGATTTTTAGTAAGACATTGGAGGAGCATTTGATCCATATTTGCAAGGTGTTTGATAAGATGAGGGAAGAAAAGTTGTTGATAAACCTGAAGAAGTGTATTTTTGTAAGGAAGGAGTTGGTGCACCTGGGATTTGTAGTCTTAGCAAAAGTTTTGAACATGGACCTAGAAAAATTGAAGGCTATCCTTGAATGGCCTACTCCAAGGAGCGTGAGAGAGGTAAGATATTTTCATGGACTAGATAGTTTTTATAGAAAGTTCATAAGAGGTTTTAGCATATTTTTGGACTCCAAAATAAAAAATAAGAGGGGATAGGAAAGAATTTAAGTGGACTATAGGAGCATATAAGAGTTTCAATCTATAGAAACAAAAAGTTATTGAGCTGCCTATTTTAGCACTTCCTAATTTTAACAAGGTGTTTCAAGTGGACTATGATGCTAGTGGTATTGTAATAGGAGCTCCTATGAGCCAAGAAATTAGACCTATTGCTTATTTCAATGAGAAATTGAATGATGCAAAAGGAAAATATTCTATTGATGATCAAGATTTTTATGCTATAGTTCAAGCATTGAAGAAGTGGAGACATTATATTCTCCTAAAGGAGTTTGTTTTGTATACTGATCATCAGGATTTGCAATATTCAAATAGTCAAGGAAAACTAAACCAAAGGCATTTGAAGTGGGTTAATTTTTTTCAAATTTATACATTTATTTTGAAACAAAGGAGTGGGAAGTCTAAGAGAGTTGTAGATGCTCGTAGTAGGAGACAACTTTTGCTGAGAGAAATGCAGATAGAGGTGGTTGGATTTGAGGAACTTAGTACTTTGTATCTAGATGATCCTAATTTTGGTGAAGCATGGAAGGAATTTATAGAGCTTTTTACACTTAATGGGACAAAGTGGTTGGATTTCATGATCCAAGATAGTATGTTATTCAAAGGAAGCTAGTTGTGCATACCCAAAACTTCAATGAGAGAGAATCCCATCAAGGAGAAGCATAGTGGAGGATTGGTCAAATACTTTGGTAGAGATAATAGCATCACTTTGGTTGCTGAGAATTATTACTGGCAACAATTATAGCAAGATGCAAAGAAGTATGTACAAAGTTGTAGAGTATGTCAGATGGCAGAAGGAGTGAAGCAAAATACAGGGTTGTATTAGCCATTACCTATACTAGAGAAGCCATGGGAGGATGTCAGGATGTATTTTGTTACTAAGGACTCGGTGTGGGCATGATTCTATTTTTGTGGTGGTTGATAGGTTTCCAAAGATGGAACATTTTATTCCTTGTAGAAAGAATAGTGATGTTGTTCATCTAGTAGAGTTGTTTTTCAAAGAAGTGGTGAGACTACATGGTCTTCCAAAGAGTATAGTTTTAGATTGAGATACCACATTTGTTGGGTATTTTTGGCACACATTGTGGAATAATTTGAAGATAGATTTGAATTTTGGTCCAACATATCATCCATATATTGATGGACAGACAAAAGTTGTGAATTACAGTTTAGGAAACTTGTTAAGATTTTTGGTTGGAGACAAGCCAAAAAGATGGGATATGATGTTACCACAAGAAAAATTTGCATATAATTTTTTTATGAATAGGAGTACTAGTAAATCCCCATTCTAGATTTTATATGGGAGTAGTCCTAGAAATGCTTCTAAATTGAGGCAGTTGTTTAAATGGGAGATAAGTAGTGCTGAAGTAGAAGAATTTGTTAAATATTTGAAGAACATCGATGAGGGGGTGAGGAAGCACATTATAAAGATGAATACATAGTAGAAGGCTAAGGAAGATTTAAAAAGGAGGTATAAGAAATTTTAGATTGGAGATGATGTCATGGTTCATTTTAGGAAATAGTGTTTTCCAGTGAGGACACATAATAAGTTGAAGATAAAGAAGTTTACACCATGCAAGATAGTGAAAAGGCATGATTCTGGAAATGCGTATGAAGTGGAGCTGCCTACTAAATTGAATATTTCACCACAATTTAATATTTGTGATTTGATAGAGTATTATGAAGGAGTTGATGAAGATGAAGTTGTAGAAGTGTAGTGGAGTATTCTAGCAGCTGGTTCAGCTACAAAGGAATTGAGGAGATACTAGACAGTCATGTTAGAAAAAGTATAAGGAATAGAACTTATGAGGAATACCTAGTCAAATGGAAAGGGAGGCCAATAGATGATTAATCATGGCTAGCAAGGGAGGAGGTTCACCATCTTGGTTTTCCTTTGAACACTTGAGACATGATAGAGTCACTTCTCAAATTACCCTAGGTGTTTGATACAAGAGCATCCTAGATGTAAGAGCAATCTTGCATCACCCAAAAATATTTTATTTTCAGTCTTTTCTATTTTAATAAGGACTAGTAGATAGGGTGGTTATTATTTATGGGAACTTTCTATTTTTAGAAAGTTTTTCAGATGAGCTTGGAATGTTCTCATTTTCTACATGAAGGTTCATTTTAGAGTTATAAGCCTAACATAAAAAATATGATTTCTCCATCTTAAGTATCAGAGAAATTATTGTAGATTTTTAGTGGAAATATTTGTAGAAAAATATTTAGGCTCATCGTTGAAGGCCTTAGAGTACTTGGATGGGGTCCAAAAACTTGATGAAAGGGTGTTTGCATAGTTTTGAGCCTGCAGATCATGAGCTAGCATTTCTAAAAAGTGGTTATAATAGCTAATTGGAGTAGTGGTTCGAGAGTTATGGCCTTCCAAAGTTGGGCTACCCAAAATATCCTAAATAATTGTCAAAGATTTATTTGGCTAACGCTCTATGTATTATTAGGGTCTATTGGCCCTAGGTATTAAGTTTCAATGTCTAGAACCTTCTTGAGTGGCATAAAATTGCTTATTTAAGAAAGGCCTGAATATTGTCTAGAACAACACAGGGTGTTAGTCAACAACTTAAACTTGTAGATTATGATAACGAAGGCATCCATGTGGGTTAGAATTTTGTACTTGTGAATTTTGTAATTGTACATTTGTGACATAAATAAGAAGTCCATATTTTTTTCTTGCATTTACTATTGTTTCTTTGTTCCTATCATGAGTTTATGGTTTTAAGGGGAGAACTCTTCATCATGTTCTTTTACTTTGTTGAGCATAAATTGGATAATATCACCTCATTTGTTACATTGAAGGAAAAATGGGATATGAACTTGTCTACTAGTTCAATCAAGTATTTTATATTCCGAAGTAATTTAGAATACCATTCAAGTGTTGGTCTACCTAGAGAATGAGGGAATAATCTCATAAGACATGTTGGTTCATGACTAAGCTTGGCACAAGAGGCAAAAAAACTTTGATATGGTCAAGCGGGTTTCTTTTTCCTTCCTATTTATCAAATCTTGGTGCCTCATATTTTCTTGGGAGTAGAGGCATATATACACTCTTGTCAAAGGGATTTAGATGTAAATCTCATTCTGTGTATAGAGATTTCTTCTTTTGGACTTCCAATGCCTCAAATTATTTACCCAAATGTTTGTACTAGTGCATGAAATCATCGTTAGATTGTTGAGTGTTAGTTCTTACTTTAAGTTTTTTGTGTCTTCGAGTAGATCTTTTACCATGGTGAGAACTATGTCTAGTTGGTTCATACATATCTATATCTGAAGACTCTATAGATGTATCGCTAGGAGGTAGAGGTATGTTGCAACCTAAAAGATGCCAAGGTTCTTGTTGCAATTGTTGTGCCACTAGTTGGTATTGTTGTGCCATCAATTATGATTTTTATTGTTGTGATGTGGAGCCTAATGAGACTCAAAGGTTTATTCAATGTAGTTTTTGTTGAAAATATAAGAGGAGTAACTAAGAGGGGAGGGGTGAATCAGTTACCACAAAATAAATCCCAGATCCCTTAGATGTCAATAAAATCAAAACATAAAATTTGATTAAAATGTATTATTTTGTTACTCAAAAAACACACAAGCACTAAGTTAACACTAACAAATAATGTAACTTCGCAAGCACTGAGAAGCAATTGTAACTTGGTAATAACTAAATATACTAATCTTATTGTGATTAATCATTAATTTAACTTAGTTACATACACATAAAATAAATAGCATGAACACAAGTTACACCAATTATAACTAGTTACTAATTTCACTATTTTGAAGTGAGCCATGTTAAGAGCCAACCTTGTTAAAGGTTACAAAACACACTATTAGGTGTGACCCTATTAGAGGATTTAATCACTCTATTAGGAGTGGCCTTTTTAGAGGTCTTTCGACACTTCAATCTAGAAATGCCACCTTGTTAGAGGATTTACAAACAACTGTTAAGCCAACCCTAATAAGAGATTTAAATCAATACTAAAATGGTTAGAGAGTAACAATGAGATGACCTAATTTTTGATGCAACTGAATTGCTAATTACAAATCTCAATTTTGGCTTGTGTACTTGATCCTTTGTGATTGAATGTATCCCTGTAGCTCAACAAGGATATTTTTCTTATCCTCTAAGCTTCTTCAAATCTTCTATTTTCTTCCACACATTCAATACTTAACTTGAACTTATATTTATATCTTACACATTGTTAAGTTGGCTTGAACACAACTTAAAATACTTAATATTTATCTCCTCAATCAACTAGAACAAAAAAAATTCAATTGAACTCAATATGCCAAAGTAAGAAAATTCTTCATTAGCAGATGTTACTTAGTAGATACTAACCAGAATAGATTTTCTTTCATTAATCAAGTGAGCTTGATTAACACTAGTTCTCATGCCAACTAGCTTTGTCTCCCAAGTGAACTGAGTAGACACTATGTTCTATGAGTTCTCTTTAGTAACTGAGTGGTCCTAGTTAACACTCATTATCTTCTAACTTTCCTTTGTCTCCCAAGTGAACTCGATAGACACTAACTTTTGAATTTGACAAACATAGGAATGCTCAATAGACACATGAAACTGTCTTCATCACCTGAGTGAGCTTGAAATACACTGACTAGAAATGATATGACATTTTGTGTAACATCGAAGAAAAAAATCAATTAGTCAAATATTTTTAACAATCTCCCTCTTTGGCATTGATGGCAACACAACATGTCATAATACAATGAAACTTTAGAGCAAGAATAAAGTAAGGAGCATATCCTTAGTTTCATTTTGATTCTCATCCATAAGAACTCCCTCTATCAGTGTGAGCTTCCTTTGCCTTTAGTTTCTCCCTCTATCAACAAAAGTTTTTCTTCAACATCTTCTTTTGATAGAAAACTCTCCTTTTTTGATATCAGACCAAGTTCATCTTCTTTCTCAAACATCTTTAAATTATTTTTTTGTAAAATGTGTACTTTTCCTCTTTATAAATTTTTTTGTTATGATAGCAAACTCTCCCTCTTTGACATATCATGCCAATGGTAATATTCAGAGACTATCAGTGTACTTTATGTACTAATTCATATGTAATGTGCCCTTCTTAATACTGCATCAACCAACTAATCTTCAACATGCTATAGTTGATGCATCACTAAACTTCATTTAGTGAGCTTTAGATAGGGTAATGACCCCTAACTTACCTCTTAGATACAAAAATGCAGCCTTATATAATGGCTTAGTGATTATTTCTGTAATTTATTCTTTAGTATTCACATATTCCAATCTTACCACTTTATCTTGTACCAAGTTCCTTGAACAAAACAACATTAGAACAATTAATTTCTGCTACCACATATTCTTCCTCTATTATGGACTAATAAATATAATTCTACTTTTTGCTTGTCCAAGATACTAGTCTTTTACCAAGAAAGAATTTAGATTTTACATTCTTTTGATAAATTTTAAATCATTTATGTGCAAGATAAGAAAGTAAAGTTCAAACACCTTCCAATCTAGCAATAGGAGAAAAAGTTTCACCATAATCAATAACTTCTTCTTGAGAATAACCTTGCATACTAACCTTGCTTTGTTTCTAGAAACTTCTACATCTTCATTCAACTTATTTCTAAAAACCCATTTTGTGTCAATTATATTTTTATCCTTGGATCTAGGAACAAGAGTCTGAGTCTGATTCCTCTTTATATGTTTTACTTCTTCATTCATAGCTTCAATCCAAATTTCATTATCCAAAGCATCTTTTACTGATCTAGGTTCAAATTTAGTGAGCAAACATGCACCTTTCAATTTTCTTCTTCTTATTTTTCCATTTGACTTGTCTCCAATGATTTTATTAGGTCGTGGTGTATTCTAGCATATCTTGTCAACATAGGTACTTTGGATTTAGAATTTTCTCAATTATCCTTTTCATGATCTTCTATATTAAGCTTAGGTCCCAATTTCTATGACTTGGGTCCATCAGACTCATTTTTCTTTGGCAATATCTCGGGAGCTTCCGACTGTGACTTAGGTCTTTCAAGCTATGACTGAAGTTGCACTAGTTACCACTTGGAAGCTTTTGGAGATTTTGGGGACATAAGAGGTGAATTTGGCAACTTTCAATTTGATTTGGAAATGTATTAGGTTCATAGTAGACAAACTTCCTACTCTCTTCTTCAATCTTTTTTACAAACTCATTAATTCTTATATGTGCACTTCCTATGATCTTATGAGTTAATAAATTTAAATATTTATATGCTTTTCTTCTACAAGAGTATCCTAGGAATATTCCTTCATCGCATTTGACATCAAATTTACCTTTCCTAGATTCCTTTAGGATATAACAATTTCTACCAAATACTTTCAAGTAACTTACATTAGGTTTGTAGCTATACCATAGTTCATAAGGAGTTTGATTTGAGTCTTTCTTTAGCTATACTCTATGCAAGGTATCCACTATAGTACTGATTGCTTCCTTCCACTATTTGATTGCAACACTCTTTTCTATCATTAAGGTTCTTCCACAATCTATGATAGGTATGTTCCTCTTTCAGCTATAACATTCTGCTATTGTGTACCAAGGGCTAATACTTGTCTCTTAATTCCTCTTTCAATGCATAATTCATTGAGCTCATTCAAAATTAATTCACCACCTTTGTCTAATCTAAAACACTTCAACTTCTTTCTAGTTTATTTCTCTACTCTTGCCAGATACAACTTAAATTTTTGAAATGCTTTAGACTTTCCTTTTAGATACATTATAATCATCATTCTAGAATAAATCATTAAAAAAATATATATATATTTATCTCCACTATAGTTGTCTATTCCAATAGGTCCATAAAGGTTTGTATCAACCAACTTCAAGATTTATTTAGAATGATAGTCATTTCTTTTGAAACTTGTATTTCCCATCTTACCAATTTGACAATTTTTGCACAGGCCAATACCAAGTTTTCTGAAACTAGGAATACCTCTTATTCTTTTCTTCTTTCTTATCTTGATTAGATTATCAAAGTTCACATGAAATAACCTTTTCTGCCACAACCATATTTCTTCTAATTAAGCAATAAAATATGAACTTTCATTGAGATCTAGGTAGAATAGGTTACCTTTTGTTTGTTTGCCAAACCCAATCAGATTTCCTTTCCCATCCAGTAGCTTGGCCTTCCCATTCATGAGTTCTACCTTGAATCCAATATTATTCAATTTTTCCACACTCATTAGAATATAATTTATTCCTTCAACCCAATAAGAATTATCACATCTAAGTTCATTGGTTAGTTAGATACAACCTTTTTCCTTTATGCAACAAGGTTCATTATTTCCAAATCTCACACTTCCACCATCGTAATGTTCCATATGTTCAAACTTTATTTTGCCACCATTCATATGATGTTAGCAACCATTATCAATAATCCATGTATCTTTTTTGGTAGCATGAGAGAAAAGTATCATTTTATCTCCTTCATCATCAGATTCATCTTTTACAACAATATAGACCATTTTATCATCTTCACTACTATCTGAATCTTTAGCCATAAAACAAGATTTATTACCTTTTTCCTTTTATTATTTGAAGTTCTTGAAATCCTTTTTGCCCTTGTACTTGTTGTGCTTGTTTTCATATTTGTTTTCTCTATTTGGGCACCTTGCAACAATGTGTCCAACTTCTTCGCAAGAGAAACAAATTAAAGGAATTTTACCTTTATACTTTTCTTTGCCTTTGGGATCCCTCATTGCAAGAAATGCTTCAATGGCTTCAAAATCACTATCAAACTATCTTCCTCTTCACTTTTAGATTTTTTTCCTTTAGATATTTTATCTTTCTTCTAGAGCGATACCTTGGCTTCAAATGCAAACTGAAGATTGCTAGAACTAGGAGTATAATTATCATAGTTATCTAGTTCAAATGCAGTCAATCTTCCAACTAGAGCATCCAAAGTTATCTTATTATTTGGATCACATCTCATCTCTTGAATAATAGGAACTTTGATTGCATAAATAGGAAGAAAGGTTCTAAGTACTTTTCTCATGACTGTTACATCTTCAATTGTTCCTCCAAAAGCTTTGATGGCACTAGCACTGGCTTTGATTCTTTCAACATATTTTGCAATGTTTTCATCCTCTCTCATTTTCATTTGATCAAACTGGCCTAGTGTCAAGCTTTCTTCCTTGGCTCATTTTATGTTATCATCACCTTCATATATATCTTTCACTTGGTCCACATGTCATGAGTAGTATCACATCCTTTGACCTCATCAAACTCAATTTAGGTAAGAGCTAATGCAATGCCAATCATAATGATGTTATGATTTTTCATTTTAGCAATATGTTCCATAGTCAATGTTCCAGTAGGACCCTTGTAAGAATTTTCCAAGTATTTCAAATCTAAATCACTAATGGTTGCCAAGTGAAACTTCATAAGTTCATACCATTCCTCAAAGTTATCTTTGTTCAACTTGAGAATCTCTCTTCCATAAGACATCCTAATCTTTAGCTTAGGACCTTGAAACCTTCTCTGCAAGCACCAACAACTCTGATACCAATCAATGGAAATATAAGAGGAGTAAATAAGAAGGATGGGTGAATTAGTTAACACAAAATAAATCCTACATCCCTTAGATGTCAATAAAAATTGAAACATAAAATCTTTTTAAATTGTATTTTTTTGTTACTTAGCAAACACACAGGCACTCGGTTAACACTAGCAAATATTGTAACTTGACAAGCATTGAGAATCAACTATAACTTGGCAATAATTGAATATACAGATCTTAATGTGATTAGCCCTAAAATTAACTTAGTTGCATACACATAAAAGAAATAACATGAACACAAGTGACATCAATATTTAACAAGGAAACCCAATATGGGAAAAAAATCTTCTAAAGTGAGCCCTATTAAGATCCAAACATGTTAAAGGTTACAAAACACACTGTTAGGTGTGACTCTAGAAATGCCACCTTATTAGAAGATTTATAAATAGCTCTTAAGCCAACTTTGTTAAGAGATTTAGATCACTACTACAATGGTTAGAGAGTAACAATGAGATGACCTAATTTCTAATGCAAATAAACTACCAATTATAGATCTCAATTCTAGCTTGTATACTTGATCCTTTTTGATTGAATGTATCTTTGAATCTCAACAAGGATATTTTGATTATCCTTCTAATTTTCTTCTTCTAAGCATCTTCAAATCTTCTATTTTTTTTGACACATTTAATCCTCAACTTGACCTTATATTTATATCTTACACATTATCAAGTTGGCTAAAATACAATTTAGAATACTTAATATTCATCTACCTAGTTAGCTAGAAGCAACAAACAAATCAATTGAACTCAATAATCCCAAAATATGAAAATCCTTCATTAGTTGACCTTTCTTGGTAGACACTAATCAAAATTGATTTTCCTTCATTAAGAAAGTGAGCTCGGTTAATGTTAGTTCTCATGCCAACTTTCTTTGTCTCCTGAGTAAACTTGGTAGACACTGCCTTCTACGAATTCTCTTTGGTAACTGAGTGAGCTCAATTAATATTCAATATCTTCCAACTTTTCTTTGTCTCTCGAGTGGACTCAATTGGCACAAAATTATAAACATGGCATACATAGGAGTGCTTGGTAGATACAAGAAACTTTCTTCATCACCCAACTGAGCTCAACATACACTAACTAGAAATGACATGACATTTTGTGTAACATCAAAGATAGTACATAGCTAATCAATTATTTTCAATAGTTTCCCCCAAGAATATTTATACAAGGGTTTTGCAGTAGCACCCCTAACATAGGGTCAAGAGGTAGCACCCCTTGCAGGGAGCTAGGGAAATGCCCCAAGTTAACTCCCTATCATTGTATAGGTTGCAATTGAGGGGCAATGCCCCCATGATGTTTTTCAAGGGCAGTTCCCTTGAAGCCAAAAATGACTCTACTATTGTAAGAAATGCTAGCTACTATTTTTTTATTGGATGACTTATTCTAGCCCTAATTTTGGATGCAGAAAAATATTGTATAAAATTTCTCAAGGTTAGGGATTTGATAATGTATGATAGTATTGTAAGAAAAGAAAAGTATGTGGATTGCCAAGATTGACTAAGCATGATAAGGTGATGTGCAAATAATGCTGATTGTGAAAAATGACTAAGTTTAGTTTAAATAGAATTTTTTTTTCTTTTGATTATATTTTGAAATTGGTTCATACTAATTTATGTGGTCCTATTGGAGAGGAAAGCTACTATAGATATAAGTACTTTATCTTATTTATTTATGACTTCTCTAGAAAAATGACTATAATATTTCTTAACATAAATCTAAAGCTTTTCAAATGTTTAAGTAGTATTTGGCTAGCGTAGAGAAGGAAATATGTAAGAGTTAGAATTTGTTGAGATATGATAGAGTTGGAGAGTTCATAGAATTTTACAGATTCTACAATGATAGAATATTCAAAAGGTACATGTGTGCACCTAGAACTCCACCAAAAAATGGTGTAGTTGAAAGAAGGAATTTATCCATAATGGATTGTGCAAGGACATTGATGATGGAGAAATTTTTTTTATCAAAGTATTCATGAGAAGCTGCTAGCACTACATTCTACACACTAAACCAGGTACAAGTGGGTCAAAGCACAAATCTGTGTCACCCTTTCGTAAAGGAAAAGGCTAAGAAAACTATAATTGTTTACCTTAAATGATATCAAACTTGCATTATTATTTAAAGTTTTAAAATGAAGTCAATTAATGAAATGTATAAAAATTGATCAATTTTAGGATTATAATTTTTAACAATTATTTGGGTTAAGAATTCATATATTTTCATAATTTTATTATTTTTGAATGTTCTAGATATATATGTTATTTATAACATATTGTGAGATCAAAGGGAAATAACTTATTTCCCTTTGATCTCACAGTATGTTATAAATAACATATATATCTAGAACATTCAAAAATAAAAATTCGCTTTAGACTTATATTTTCACTTTTGTAATCATTCAAATTTCAACTCGCCTGAAATCAATAGTTTTCATCTCCCACCACATTTTTCAAAAAAAATCTATTCTAACCATAATAAAAATTATACATTCTTGAAGAGGACTCTCTCCTCTTGAATGTCATTTAAGTTTTATATTTTTTTGATATGATTTAATATATTTTTCTTTCTCATAATTGACATATTTTTGAGTGTTAAAATACGTGCTTGTAGAATTTTTAAATTATAATATACTATATCTATTTAAAATACTATAAAGTCTATATGAGAATATTCTTGAAATTGGGCTCCATAAAATGGTTTTTATAAGTTATTAAAAATATATCATAGAAAATAGTAAGAGTTATTGAAATGTCAGTTTTTTGAAAAAATAATATTTCTTTAGTAATCGAATGCAAACTAGTATAAAACAAGCATTTAATAGATGTTACCAATTGAAAAAGTGTGATACCATATATAACTTAGCTAGGATGAATTTATCTAGATCATATCTTTGAATAAAATTGATTTTTAGATAGAAATACTTAAATTCAGTCATTCTGATAAGTTAGCTTGAAAGGTGACACAACTTTGTACTTTTACATAAGTCAAGAAAGGTACAAGCAAAACAACTTTTGAGCTATGGTATGGACATGTACCTAATGTCCATTATTTCAAAGTTTTTGGAAGAAAATATTATATTCTAAAATATTCAAGGAATGGAAAGCATGATGCTAAAAGTGATGAAGGTATATTTCTATGTTATTCCACAAAGAGTAAGGCATAAAAATGTTTGAATTATAACACTAACAAGGTTGTGGAAAGTGCAAATGTTAGAGTTGGTGAATTTGTAGAGAAGAATGAGGTAGATGGAAACAAAGAATCTAAGGACTACAATTTTTTTTGTTTATGAATATGAAGGAGAACCTAACACCATTCTTGAAACTGACAAAACAACTAAAGGAACACAAAATGTGAACATTTTCGAGTCAGAATAGAGAGGCCCTATCGAGCAACAAAAGCCTATCGAGTGCCAGACTATAGAAGCTAAGAAATAGGTGGAGAATGTTGACTATCAAAATGATGTAGATGAGATACAAAAAAAAAAAAAAAAAAGGAACCTTAAGGGATTGAACATGCTGAAGGGATAATTTAGTGAACATCAACAAGAACCAAGAAGAAAAGAACCTGTCCTAGCAATGTATGTGAGATTATGTGAGTATAATCTTAGATCAATCAAGAATGCACTTGAGAATTAAGATTGGATTACTGCTATGAATGAAGAGATTGAGAAAATTAAAAAGAATAAGACATGGACATTAGTACCCAGACCAAAGGACAAGAATGTGATTTGAAAAGGGTGAGTATTAAGGAAAAAGTTGAATGAAAAAGGTGAAGTATCAAGGAATAAGGCAAGAATTATTTGCAAAGGATATGCACAAGAAGAAGTGATGAAGTTTTCTCCCCTTAATACCATTAACACATAACATAATTGAAGAAACAACAAAAAATGTGAGAAAAAAATATGGACTTCTTATTTGTGCCACAAATGTAGAATTATAGAATTCACAAGTACAATATGCTAAGCCACATGGTCACCTTCATTACAGTAATCTACAAGACTATGCTGCAAACTACCGCTTAAAGTTGTCCTAGAAAAGTTTGGGCCTTTCTTAAATAGGCAATTTTATGCCATCCGGGAAGGTTCTAGATGCTTAAAATTAATACCTAGGGCAGACAGACCCTAATAATACATATAGAGTTAGTTAAATAGATCTTTGACAAATTAGTTTAGAAATTTTGGTAACCTAACTTTCGAAGCCATAACTCTTGAACCATTGCTCTGATTGGCTATTATAACCACTTTTTAGAAATGCTAGCTCCTAATCTACAAGCTTGAAATGGCATTAGCAACATTTTGTCAAGCCTTCAAACCTCATATGAGCATTCTAAGGCCTCCAATGGTGAGCCTAAAGATTTTTCTACAAATTTTTTGACCAAAAATTCCGAATAACTTCTCTAATACTTAAGTTGGAGCAATTAGATTTTTATGGTAGGCTTATAGATTTAAAATGAATGTGCATGTAGAAAATAAAAATATTCCAAGCTCATATGAGAAAATTACTAAAATAGCAAGTTCCCATAAGTAGTAACCACCCTGTCTACTAGTACTTATTAAAATAGAAAAGACCAAAAAATAAAATGTTTTTGGGTGATGCAAGATTGCTCTTACACCTAGGATGCTCCTGTATAAATAAGGAATGACTACTACATTTGGGCTAGAATTGTAATGGTCACTCATCATCCAAGCAACACCATCACAATTTGGCTCTTGTCGAACAAGCGTTAGACTTTTTCATTCACATATTTTGATGGAAAAGACATCTATCAAAATTGTGATGGATAAAGATGTTGTGACTTGGAACAAGACCATGGAAAGAGTTCATCTATACACTATATCAATTTAAATAGCTATCCATTGGGGCCACTATTGTACGTGTGACGTGAAAGTGACAAAAATTTCATGGTAGAGACAACTAGCCATCAACACATGCCATCACAATAGTGATTGGTATGTGAAAACAAAATGTTGGGAGTGATGGATATTTTTTCGAAGAAGCCATCATACATACATACATGTACATATACATATACATATACATGCACATGCACATGCACATGCACATGCATATGCAGATGCATATACATATACATATACATACATACATACATACATACATACATACATACATACATATATATATAGATATATACATACATAGATATAGATACATACATAAATACATACACATAGATATATGCATCCTTTGCATTATTTAGAGGTAATGTCATTGTGGTAGAGGCTTCTACAAGGGAATGAGCCTCACGATTATGGAATTTACATAGAAGTAGAACTTACTTCTTCAACTCCTTACACTCAACTCTTCACTGAAGTTATTCTTCTAGTAGTGATAATAACTAGTGAAAATTCCTAAGAGCCAAGGGACCCTGGACCTATGCTACATTTTATAGAGACATGGGAGAAGTTACTATCATCTTTAGTACTTGATAACATTCTAGATCATATAGTGATGCCCAAATTAACAACATCAATAGATAATTGGGAACCTCCCAGGGAGAGTGTGCCAATATTTCCATCCATTTGTTATAAATTGGGGAATGGGCTTCATGATTAGCATTCAAGTCATGCATCTACATATGTAATTTTATCACCTTGGAAAACTATATTTGATCCTGCTAGCTATGAACAACTAATTGTTTATTTTATTGTACCTAATTTGATGTCAATTCTATAAGAATTTTTAATCAACCTATCTAATCAGAAACTAGACCAATTTAAGTGGGATATAGCCTAGGCATGTGTTATTCTCATTTAGATTTTGAAATTCATATGATTCAAGTCTTTGTATAAAATTTGATAAACTAGGAAGAGTAGTGGTGTGATTTAGAGTTTTTAATGTATTAGATTATTTTTGAAGATGTTGTCCAATACACATTTGGTGTAAAGTCTCTAGAATGATGTGTAAGATATGAAAATTCTAGAACTAAAAATGAAATATGTGCCATGTATGAGATAGTATACTATTGAATCACTCTAAAATCCATTTACATTCAACTCATAATCTTCTTGGAAATGTATAATGTTTATTAAGTTATCAACTCCCTCAAAATCAATATATTGCTTGTGTCAATGGCCTTTATATTGGGCTTTTGCTCCCATTTTCTAAACATATAACTGTACCCATAAGTTTCAACACCTAATACAAAATGCGATGGATTATTATAATAAAATTAATATAGAAATTAATGTCTAGGTAAGAATGTCTATGAATGTATGTGAACTTGCAATGCACTGCCATGTGGTGAAATATGTAGAAAATCATCCAATCCTTCATCTCACAAGATCTTTCTTTTGGTGTGTTGATTCATTAAGCTAAGCACCCAAGTATGCAATACTAAGTCTATGTTGTGCAATGGCTCAGTTAATGGAGCACACAAACAACACCACCCCTTGTATATGAAAATTTGGCAACTGACTTCAAATGCTATGAAAAAATTACTAATTGTTCCATACATTCATTCATACATACATAAATACATACATACATATATGCAAACATACATACATATACATTAATAATAGTAATATATGTATTGTATTTGTATTTGCTTTGTCATTGCTTATAAGAGTGTTTCAAGGTTTAGAACCACTTCGACATGCTTTGAATGGTTTAGAGGTAATGTCATTATGGATGAGGCTTCTACAAGGGAGTCAACCTTGTGAATTAACATATAATGTCTTAAAATAGTTAAGTATTACCTAACTATATTGAAGGCATCTACACACTGGAGGCATACTCCACCTACCAGTTTGCCTACATACCTATGTGTAGTTGGATCAATTTTTCTATTGTACTAATATATAATAAGCACCTTAAAAAAACTCTCTTTGTATAAATAAAGAATTTACAAATGGTTGTTAAACCAACCTAAGTCCATAGGGTTTTACCCTAACTGATATAATTGATTGAGAGTAACAATAAGGGGTTTTGACCTGATTAAAATTCACAAATTATCTTGAAAATTTTAGATCTTTGTTCATCTCACAACATTTTCCTAGCTTTCAATCTCTTCAACACTAATAGCTTATCCTCCTCTTAAGCTTTGTCTCCTTGAGTCTTCATGCTTGATGTACCAGTGCAATCTTCTTTTTGACCCCTTAATGAAGTAAAATCTTTGTGCTCTATTCTTCTTCTCCTCTTATGTCTTCTCCTTGACACCCTTGAACCACTTTGTAATTTTGGCACCTCCAGTAGCTCTTACTTCTTGGCATGTGACTCCTTAAATAGAAATCTAGAATATTATTTTCCTACTCGATTCTTCCCTCCTTTAATTTCAATTCAAATGGATTAGGCAGGATTCATTGAATCTAATCCATATCTTGTTCCTTCTAGAAACATCTTGAAGAATCCATTTGAATTTTCTCAAAAATGATTTACCTAAAATTCTATGCCACTAGCTCATCATCCTTATCATCCATTTGGTTCACAAAATTTAAGGTAATGACTTTATCAGCTTAGATCTAGAAAATCTTTGACTTTTCAAATAATGCAAGAACTTGGCACTATTGAAATTCTCGTGCTCAACTCATACTATGTTACTTGGTATGAACTATGTTTTACTGATGCTCGACACCTACTATGGATTCACTTGGCATCCATTAGATTTTATGATGCCCAACACTTGTTTCTTTGCTCAACATTTGAACATGCTCAACACCTAAATTTTTCTTGGCTCCTTCTATATCACTCAACACACACTAGATTTTGCATTTTCTCAGTACTAACTAAAAAATTTCTCAGCTCTAACTAGCTTTCTCAACACTCACTAATGAATTTAATTAAGCTTTGTAGTCAACCATGTTACAACTTATTCTTCCATTTTTTCAAAGTATGGCCAACCTTTTTATCTTCAAGTATATTATCAATACATCATTTTACCAATGTCTTAACTTATCCTTGCACTTCATTACAAAACCATAACTCAACCTTTCCGTTAGGTGTTTTTGTTACACCTTGTTGATTAAATCCTCTTCTTTAATCAACTAAGTGATAGTACTTGGATCTTATAAGAAATTTTCATTCCATCAAATAGCAAGTTTGACATCAATGACAAAACAATGATTGAAAAATTTCTTTATCAACCATCTTCTTTCTTTGCAACAATCTCCCTCTTGGGCATTGATGGCAAATCAAATTGATCAACCATCAAACCAAACTGATCAACCAAGTTATCAAAATGCTAACAAGGTTAAAGTTAGATGTCAAATAAAGAACTTTATTCAAAACTATTCATTTTATTAGTAACACAACTAGCTTATGAATCCCTCTAAATTTTTTTGCTAATAAACTGTCTCCTTCTTGTTTGTTCTACTATTCCTCTAATTGATTCTTGTCTACACTATTTTCTCCCTCTTTGTTATGGCTTACCACTATCCACTTTGTTTTTGTGCTACTTCTAACTCCCTCTTTCATTATCTCTCCCTCTGCATGCATTGATAATTTTCTCCTTCACTATTATTAGCTACTTCTCCTTTTATGTTTCCTTTTGTTTCTTCAACTTATCCCTCTATAGGTTTGTGATCAGTTTATTTTGATTTCTTCCTCTTTGACAACAATACCAAAGACATATTATCTCAGCATCATATCATGTAAATATAGCATTTGTAGATACTCTAGTTTCTCCCTCTATCACCTTGCTTGTGATTGATTCGGAACTTCAGCACTTTGATTACTTCAAGAAAAATCCTAAAGTAAGTATTCTCTGCATCAATGTGCAATATTTCATCAATCAACTCATTTGTTGCAAGGTAGTCTCATTTTGACTTCAAGTAGCCTTGGCTAGGCTTATCACCCCTAACTTACCTCTAAGATACTCAAATGCATCTTTAGGTAGTGCTTATGTGAAGATATTATCTATCTGTTCCTTTGAGATGACATATTCTATCCTTTCTTGTCTTCCACCAATTCTCTTACATAATGATACTTAATTGCAATGTGCTTTGTTTTAGCATGCATCATTGGATTCTTTGATATGTTGATGACACTTGTGTTATCACAATAGAGTATTATAGGTTCAATTACCTCTTCTTTCATTCCTTGCAATAGATGTTTGATCCATACAATATTAGTATAGTTGATAGTAGCAGAAACATACTTAGCCTCTACTGTGGATTGTAAGGTACAACTTTACTTTTTGCTGATCCAGAAAATCAATCTTTTACCTAAGAAAAGTGCTTCTCCACTGGTGATTTTTCTATCATCAATATTACCTCCCCAATCTACATCAGCATATTCTTTCAACTCAAACTTTTCACTCTTCTTGTAGTATAAGCCAAAGTCATATATTCCTTTTAGGTACCTCAATATTCTTTTTATAGTCATCAAATTATTTTCTCTTAGATTAGTAGAAAATCTTGCGAATATTCCAACAATTTATGCAATGTTTGTTCTACTATACACAACATACTGCAACTTTCCAATCATTGATATATACATGGTTTGATTTACTTCAACTAATTCATCATTCTTGGATAACTTATGTCCTATTACCATTGGTGTACTAATTAGTTTTGAATCTTCTAATCCAAATGTCTTTAGTATCTCCTTGATGTATTTTGATTGGGTCACAAAAATGCAATGTTTTAATTGATTTACTTGTAATCCAACAAAGGATTTAATCTCTCCAAACATTGACATCTCAAACTCATATTTCATTTGATCAGAAAAATCTTTCCATAGAACATCTTATCCTCCAAATATTATATCATCAAGAAAGATTTCAGATATCAAAATATCTTTACCTTTTTCCACCTTGATATACAGGTTTTTGTTTTCATCTATTCTCTCAAATCCTATCTTTACAAGTTATTTATGTAGTCTCTCATACTAGACTCTAGGTGCTTGATTCAAACCATAGAGTGCTTTATGAAATTTTCAAACCATATCCTTGTTGTTGTCATCAACAAATCTCATCTAGTTGTTCTACATAAAATTCTTCTTCCAGTATACCATTAAGAAAAGTAGACTTAACATCCATTTGATAGACTTTGAAACCATTATATGTAGCATATGCAACTAATGTTCTAACTCCTTCTAGTCTTGCAATAGGGGCAAATGTTTCCCCATAGTCCAATCCCTCTTCTTGTGCATAACCTTTGCAAACTAGTTTGGCTTTGTTTCTTGTTATCTCACCATTCTCATTAAAATTGTTCTTAAATACCCACTTTGTACCAATCAAATCTTTATCAGTTGGCCTAGAAATTAGGGTCTAGGTTTTATTCTTCTCAATTTGATCTATCTCTTCTTCCATAGCTTTATGCCAATTATCATCTTGCAATGCATCTTTCACTATTTTGGGCTCAATATTGCTCAATAGACATAATTCATTTCTTAGTCCATTCCTTGTCATTGGTCTAACATCCTTGCCACCAATGATTTTTTCTATAGGGTGATGTCTTCTCACATACCTAGATAGCCTTGGTTATTTTCTTTTTTCTATGCTTGGTCTTTCATCTTCAAAGTCACTATGCACTTCTCTTTTTGATATTTATTCATCTCTTTCTTGTGTACTAATTTCAAAATCAGAGTGTGCATTTTCTTCATTTTGTAACTCAACTTCTAAATGCAGTTTGACATTCACTAGTTGTGACTCAACTGATATTGTAACTTGTTGCTTATTCCCAACTTGGTTGGCAATATCATCTTCAATAGGCATTCCTTCATAGAAGTATAGAAAAGATCTATAATCTTTTTCTTTCCTAGATTCATCATCTTAGACTTTTGCATGCTAATCAAAATTTACTTTTACCCTTTGCACAATCTTTTGAGTGTTAGTATTCAAACACCTATATGCTTTCCTTCTAGTGAAGTATCTAAGGAATATGCCTTCATCACTCTTTGCATCAAACTTTCCATTTCTAGTATCTTTAAGAATCTAATATTTACAACCAAATACTTTGAAATGTTTTACATTAGGTTGGTGACCATATCATAGTTCAAAAGGTGTTGCATTTGTACCTTTCTTGACTTTTACTTGATTTAGAGTACAAACAGTAGTACTTATAGCTACTCTCCAGTACTTTAGAGAAATAATTTTCTCCATCATTAGTGTTCTATCATGATCTATCATTGATTTATTCCTTCTGTCTACAATGCCATTCTAAGGTGGAGTTCTTGCTACTAATGTTTGTCTCTTGATTCCTTTTTCATTACAAAATGTCTCAAATTCTTTTGATGTAAACTCTCCTCCTCTGCCTGATCTTAAACACTTTAGACTCTTTCCTATTTCCTTCTCAACTCTAATAAAATATCATTTAAACATTTGAAATCTATCAGATTTTTTCTTCATGAACATGGCAGTCATCATCCCAGAGTAGTCATCCACAAATAGCATTATGTATCTATCTCCTTGGTAGCTTTGTACTTCTATTGGGTGATGCAGAAGCATCTAGTGGTGTAAGGGCAATCCTGTGTCACCCAAAAAAAAGAAGCTTAGAAATAGTTTCAGTTTCATATGTTTTCATTTTTGGATAACCATTTGGGTGAAATAAAAGTTCCAACTCTCATAGTTCCAATATTAGTGTTCTGGGTCAGAGTTTTTAAGCACCTTGAAATTTGAGAAAATGCCTTAAAAAGGGGATTGGGTAATTGAGCCATAATTATGGTGATTTAGAAGATGTAAATTGGAGGGATGATTATAATTGTAATTTAGAACACTTCAGAAAAAGAATTAGGTGAAAAGGCTCCAGAGTTAGAAAGTTATTGTAGTTTTTCAATTTTTAGAGACCTCTTAAGAATGCTTAAAAGTTAGATTTGAGGAACCAAATGACCTTGTACGGGGCCAAAAAATGGGGGAAAAGCAAAGCTTGTCCAACTAGCACTTTCTAGAATGTATTCATAGTCCTTATCCCTTTGGAATCTATTTAGGAACATTTCTATCATTGTAAAAGACAATTAGAAGTGGAGTTTGAGAGAAGTTACTGGAAGAAGAAATTATCTTTAGATTCATACTATTGTAAGCCCATAGGGCATGTTTGGGTCTATTTTCTTTGTACTGAGTGTACTAGTATATTTTCATATTTAATAAAATTTCCCTTTTCATGTTGTGTCCATTCTAGTCTTGGGTTGTGTCCTCATCAAGTGGTATCAAAGTAGGTTTTCTTGAGTGTGTAGACAGAGTGCTGACTATGAGGTAGTTTGTACTAGGACTATGTGGTTGTGGGTTTGAGTTAAGAAGATGCCTCCATGAAGAGAGCAAGGTGGAAGGGCTAGAGCTATTAATCTTAAGGAGCTTAGATCCCTCCAAAGGCAAGTTCAAATGTTGCAGGAGGAGCTCCATAGAGGAACAAATGTTGTCAGAAGTGACGAAAGTGAGGAAGACAATGAAGAGGAAGAAATTGGATAGGAAGGTGAAGGTGAAGGGGAAGTCCTAAATCAACTAGAGGAGATGCTTTTTAGAGCCATTACTAAGTTTGGAAAAAGACTTACAATTGTTTTGGGTGTATTTTCAAGAAATCTGAAACTGGATGAGTTGATTGATTGGATCAATGAACTAGAGGAGTATTTTGAGTATGATGATATCAAGGACCCATATATGTTTAAGTTTGCAAAGGCCATGCCAAAATCTAGTCATAAGAGGTTCAACTAGAAAGAAATAGAAGAGGAAAGGAGAAGATCACAAGGTGGGATTGCATGGTGGACAAACTAAAGAAGCAATTCATTCCTGTTGACTATGAGCTTAATTTGTTTAAGAAGATGCAAGGGTTGAAGCAAGCAAGAAAATCAGTCTAAGAGTATATAGAGGAATTTTATTGACTACTTATAAGGGTAGGGCATGCAGAAGAAAATAAGGAGAAGGCTGCCCATTATCTCAATGGGTTGCGACCTAACATCAAGGAGGAATTAAGTCTGGTTAAAATGACCAGTGTTGAAGAGGCATACTAGTTTTCTATATGAGTTGAAGAGAAGCTAAACAAAAGGTTTAAAGGAAGGAAAAGATGGTGTAGTCAAGGAGGAAGGGGTAGTGGCAGATCATCTGGAAGCTAAAATGAGACCGAGGAGAAAAATGAAGATGTGGGTACTAGCAGGAACCAGGGGAATGAGGGTTTCAACCACTTCCATGATCAAAACTTTGGAGATTAGAGAGGAAGAAGTAGATGATGTGGAAAAGGTTTAGGAAGATGAGGCTTCCATGGTACCTATTTCTATTGCAATGAAGAAGGTCATCATGCCTTTGGTTGCCCTCAATGACAAGGAAGGACAGATAGGAGAGTTGAGGGTCAAGCTACGATTGCTTATGTGGATGAGGATGAATACTCATCACATTTGGAGGATCTAGAAAGAGGAGAGACTCTAGTAAATGAAAGGGTCTTACTAAGTGGTGAGACTAAACTTGGAAAAAGGAGGAGTCTATTTTGTACTAGGTGCAAGTGTGAGGACAGATGTTGTGATGTGATCATTGATGGTGGCAGCACTAACAACTTTGTGTTAGAGGAGATTGTTTCTAAGCTCAAGCTCAAGAGGGAGAAAAACCCCTAACCCTATCAAATTGCTTCGATGAAGGATGATCATAAGGTCCTAATAAGTGAACAATTTCTGGTAAAGTCTAAAATTGGGAGTTACCATGATGAAGTTCTTTGTGACATTATTCCAATGGATGTCTTTCATCTATTGTTGGGAAGATCATGGCAGTTTGATAGGCATGCAGTACATGATGGTCATGGAAACACATACTCTTTGACAAAGGATGGAGTTCCCCACAAACTGAAGCCCATGATAAAGGAAGGTGAAAAGGTATATAGAAGTGCTAGGATATGTCTTGTTGATGGAAGAAGTTTTTTAGATGGCATGAAACATCAGTGTATGTGTTATGCTTTGATTCCTAGAAAAGATAAGGAAGGTAGTAGTGAAATACCACTTGAAGTTTCAGATCTATTAAGTGGATTTGGAGATATCATCTCTGATAATGTTCCAAAAGGATTATCACAGCAAGGAAAATCATTCATTAGATAGATTTAATCCTTGGAGCTAGCTTTCCTAACAAGGCTACTCATAGGATGACTCATATTGAGATTGAGGAGCTAAATAGACAAGTTCAAGAGCTATTGAGGAAGGGTTTGATTTGAGAGAGCCCGAGTCCATGTGTCGTACCTACCAAAGAAGGATGGAGAGTGGAGAATGTGTATAGACTCTCAAGCTATAAATAGGATAACCATCAAGTATCAGTTTCTTTTGCCAAGAATAGATGATCTTATGGATTCTTTAGTGGAGCTCAATACTTCACAAAGATAGATCTAAAAAGTGGCTATCACTAGATAAAGATATGAGAAGGAGATAAGTGGAAAATTATATTCAAGACCAAGGACAGTCTCTATGAGTGGTTAGTCATGCCCTTTGGATTAACCAATGCCCCAAGCACCTTCATGTGGCTTATGAATGAGGTACTTAAGAAGTTCTTGGGAAAATTTGTTATTGTCTATTTGCATGATATTTTAATTTTCAATAAGACTTTCGAAGAACATTTATTGCATATTAATAGTGTCCTTGAAAGACTAAGGGAAGAGAAATTGTTGATTAATTTGAAGAAGTGTGGCTTTACTAAAAAGGAGTTAGTCTACTTGGGGTTTTTTGTATCACCTAAAGGTCTCAAAATGGATCTAAAGAAGGTAAAAGCCATCTTGGAGTGGCCTCCTCCAAGGTCTGCTACTGAGGTAAGATCATTTTGTGGTTTGGTTAGTTTTTATAGGGAGTTTATTAAGAATTTTAGTGGCATCTATGCACCCTTAACTAACACAATAAGGAGGGATAGAAAGGAGTTCAAATGGACTACAATAGCTGCAAGAAGTTTTGAATTGCTGAAGAAGAAGTGACAGAACAACCTATGTTGGCACTTCCTAATTTTAGTAAGGTGTTCTAGGTGGATTGTGATGCTAGCTGCAATGCTATTGGGGCTATATTGAGCCAAGAAGGTAAGGCTATTGCATATTTTAGTGAAAAATTGAATGATACAAAGAAGAAGTATTCTATTTATGATCAAGACTTCTATGCAATAGTTCAAGCCATAAAGAAATGGAGGCATTATTTATTTCCAAAAGAATTTGTCTTATATATTGATCACCAGGCATTACAATACTTAAATAGCCAAGGTAAATTGAATCAAAGACATTTGAAGTGGGTAGAGTTCATGCAAAGCTATACCTTTGTATTAAAACATAGAAGTGGAAGGTCTAATAGGGTTGCAGATGCATTGAATAGGAGACAATTATTGCTCACAATAATGTAGATTGAAGTGGTTGGGTTTGATGAAATCAAGAATTTGTACCCTAAGGATCCTGATTTTTCTGACTTGTGGAAGGCTTGTAGAGAACTTGTTACTATAGATAGAACTAGGTGGCTAGACTATTCGATTTTGGATGGTATGTTATTCAAGGGTAGTCAATTGTGGATTCTAAGGAGTTCCATGAGGGAAAATTTGATCAAGGAGAAACACAGTGGAGTGATGGTAGGACATTTTGGTCTAGATAAGACCATTTCCATTCTTAGAGAACATTATTTTTGGCATCAAATGTCACAGGATGTGAAGAAGTTTGTAAAGAATTGTCACGTATGTCAAGCAGCCAAAGGATTTAGTCACAATGCTAGACTATATCAACCATTACCTATTTCATCAAAGCCATAGAAGGACATAAGTATAGATTTTGTTCTTGGATTTCCAAGGACACAAAGGGGTAATGACTCAATATTTGTAGTGGTTGATAGGTTCTCCAAAATGGCACATTTCATCCCATGCCACAAGACTCATGATGTTGTACATATTGTAGATTTGTTTTTCAGAGAGGTGGCGAGACTACATGGTCTCCCAAGGAGTATAGTTTTTGATCGAGATACTAAATTTGTGGGGTATTTTTGGAGAACTTTGTGTAAGAAGTTGAGGATAGACTTGAAGTTCAGTTCTACACATCACCCACATACTGATGGTCAGAAAAAATTGGTAAAAAAAAGTCTGGGTAATTTGCTAAGATGTTTAGTTAGGGATAAGCCCAAGGGATGGGATTTTATTTTACCACAAGCAAAATGTTCCTACATTAACTCTATAAATAGAAGTATTGGTAGATCACCATACCAAATTGTATATGGAAGTAGCCCAAGGACTGCGTGCTAAGGTAGAAGAATTTGCTAAACATATCAAGCGCCTACATGTGGAGGTCCATGTACACATCACCAAGATGAATCAATAGTATAAAGCTAGGGCTGATCAAAGGAGGAGACATAAGGAGTTACAAGTAAGGGATCAGCTCATGGTACACTTAAGAAAGGAAAGGTTTCCAGTGGGTATATACAATAAGCTCAAAATGAAGAAATTTGGCCCATGCAAAATTTTGAAGAAACATGACTCAGGAAATGCATATGAGGTTGAGTTGCTAGAGGAGATTCACATTTCTCCTATCTTAAACATTGCAAACTTAACAAAGTATCATGATGATGGTGCAGATGAGGATTTGATGCTAGAGCCATGTCCAATTGCTACTTCTACGAAGGAGGAGATAGAAGAGATTCTAGATGGTCATGTGGGAAGTAGTACCAAAAATAGGCAATATGAAGAGTACCTGGAAAAGTGGAAAGGATGGCCAATAAAAGATTCAACTTAGATATTAGCAGTAGAGGTTTCCCATTTGGGTTTTCCTCTACCATCCATAAAGTGATAGTGCCACTTTTCAATCTACCCTGGGCGTCTGATGCAGAAGCATCTAGTGGTGTAAGGGAAATCCTGTGTCACCCAAAAAATATATGCTTAGAAATAGTTTATGTTTCATATGTTGTCATTTTTGGATACTCATTTGGGTCAATAAAGGTTCCAACTCTCACAGTTCCACTATTAGTGTTCTAGGTTAGAGTTTTTAAGCACCTTGGAATTTGTGAAAATGCCTTAAAAAGGGGATTGGGTAATTGAGCCATAATTATGGTGAGTTATAAGGTGTAAATTGAAGGGATGATTATAATTTTAATTTAGAACACTCCAAAAAAATAATGAGGTCAAAAGGCTACACAGTTAGAAAGTTATTGCAATTTTTTAATTTTTGAAGACCTCCTAAGAATTCTTCAAAGTCAGATTTGAGGCTCTAAGTGACCTCGTATAGGACCAAAAAATGGGGGAAAAGAAAATCTATTCCATAAGGCTATAGAGCATTCTAAGAGCTTTCAAAAAATGTTAACAATTTGTTAATTAGAGCTACAGTTCAAAAGTTATGCCTCCTGGAAGTTTGGCTACCATTTCTAGATTCTTCTAATTTTGCATTGACTTCTAACATGACTTCTGGAGCCTTCTATTTTTTTGGTGGATGCCAACTAGCACTTTCTAGAATGTATTCTTAATCCTTATCCCTTTGGGATCTATTTAAGAACATTTATATCATTATAAAAGGCAGTTCAAAGTGGAGTTTGAGAGAAGATACTAGAAGAAGAAATTATCTTCAAATTCATACTATTGTAAGCCCATAGGGCATGTTTGGGTCTATTTTCTTTGTACTAAGTGTACCAAAATATTTTTTTAGTTAATTAAATTTCCCTTTTCCTATTGTGTCCATTCTAGTCTTGGGTTGTGTCCCCATCATTGGGCCACATATATCTATATGGACTAGTTCTAATACTTCTTTGCAAGTGTAGACTTTTCTTTTGAAACTTGAATTGGTCATATTTCCTAGTTGAAATTGTTTGCACATTGTATTTTTAGGCTTCTTCAGCTTAGGAAAACTTCTAAATTTCCTCTTTTTGCTAGTGTCGATCAGATTGTTAAAGTTAACATGACATAACCTTTTATGCCATAGGGCACACATCATCAAATTTTACAACAAGATAGGTTGCATCTTCCATATCTAGGTAAAATAGATTACTTCTAATTTGTTCATGTTTTTCTATTAGATTTTTATAAGCATCATAGATTTTGGCAATTTTGTTTCCAAATTCTACTTTGCAACCTATATTGCCTAGTTGTGCTACACTTAGCAGATTGTAGTTCAATCCTTCAACATAGTATGCATTATCACATGAAATTTTCTCTGTAAGTTTAATGGAACCTTTTTCTTTGATTTGAAATGGTGCATCATTTCCAAATCTGACACTATTTCCATCATATTAAATAAAGGTAATAAACTCACTTTTTTCTCCCATCATATGATGTGAGCATCCATTGTCTATGATTCACTTGTCATCCTTATTCATATAGGTTACCAATGTTATTGCCTCATCTTCATCTGATTCATCATTCATGGTTACATAGACAACTTCATCATCATTCTCTTCAGAATCTTCTTCAACAATGTAGCATCTTTTGCCTTTATCCTTGTAATCTCTGCTATCATATTCTCTTTTGTTTTTGTACTTATTTCCTTCTTTGAAGTTCTTTTGTGTACACATAGAAGCAATATGTCCTACTTCATTGCAATTAAAAAAAATGATAGGCAACTTACCTTTGAATTTACCTTTACCTTTGTGAAATCTTCTGGCCAATAATGCTTCCAATTGTTCCACATCTTCCTCTTTTGTGTTACTATCATTGGATGCATGTTTTCCTTTTCTATTCTTCTTCTTTGATTTCACCTCCTTAGTCTCCTTCAATGTTAGCTTGGCCTTGAAAGTAGATTAAAGATTCTTAGGTCTGTAGTTATCAAAGTTAGACAGCTCAAATGCAGTAAGTCTTCCCATTATACCTTCAAAGGTTAGTGTGTTCCCTAGTACACATCTTAATTCTTGTATGGTTGAAACTGTAATAGCATAAATGGGGAGAAAGGTTCTTAAGAATTTTCTTTTAATAGTATCATCTTCTAAGTGACCACCCAAACTTCTTATTTCACTTACCACTTCTTTCATTCTAGAGGCATATTTAGTAGCATTCTCACCTTCCTCCATTTTCATGTCATCAAACTTTCCTCTAAGGCTTTCTCTTTTTTTTCTTTGAACATTCTAATCTCCTCCATAGATATCTAATAGGGATTTCCACACCTTGAATGTAGAATCACATCCTTTGATGTCATCAAATTCAACATAGTTGAGTGCAGAGGCAATCTCTAGCATTGCCTGATTATGCTCCTTCCTTTTGTTCAAATCATTTGTAGTAAGAGCTCTAGTTGGATCTACATGTTCCACTTCAATTTAGGTTTTTGCATAGTCACCTATTGATCCAAGGTGCAGCTTCATTAGACTTTTCCATCCAGAAAAGTTATCTTTGTTGAGCTTGGGAACTTCTCTCTTAGACATTTTGATCTTCCTACTTCTAGTACTTTTAAATTAAATCAGAAGATGGTTGTGATACCAATTAATGCTTTAGAATAATTGAGAGTGGGGGTGAATAAGTTATTCAACGTCCAAATGTCCAATTAAAACTTTTTCATCAAATATAGTGAACCTACAAAACTATTCATTCATCCAAGCTTAAGCTTTCCTACTTAGCAAGTT
Organism: Cupressus sempervirens; assembly: GCA_028749045.1. Taxonomy (NCBI): domain Eukaryota; kingdom Viridiplantae; phylum Streptophyta; class Pinopsida; order Cupressales; family Cupressaceae; genus Cupressus; species Cupressus sempervirens. Next base: position 384,649,066 of record CM053786.1, read on the forward strand.
ACTATAAATCAAAATGTAATCATAACACATGAAAGATCAACACATAAAAAATTAATTTATGTGGAAACTCAATTTGGGAAAAACCTTCAATAACATGCTACTCAATTCTCACTCTTCTGAAGTTATGCCCTGTGAAAGGCCTTCCCTACAACACACTGTTAAATGTGACCTGGTTAAATGATGTACCCACCTTGTTAGAAGTGGGCATGGTTAGAGGACTTTAGAACATTCACTTTGAATGTCACCCAATTAAAGGATTTACAAATGGTTTTTAAACCAATCTAAGTCCATGGGATTTTACCCTAACTAATACAAATGCTAGAGAGTAACAAAAAGGGATTTTGACTTGATTACAATTCACAACTTATCTTGCAGATTTTAGATCTATGTTCATCTCATAACATTTTCCTAGCTTTCAATCTCTTCAACTCTGACAACTTGTCCTCCTCTTAAGCTTTGTCTCCTTGAGTCTTCATACTCATTGTACTAGTGGAATCTTCTTTCTGACCCCTTAATGAAGCAGAATCTCTATGCTCTATTCTTCTTCTCCTCTTGATGTCTTCTCCTTCACACCCTTCAACCACTTTGCAATTCTGGCATCTCTAGTAGTTCTTGCTTGTTGGCATGTGACTCCTTAAATATAAGTCTAGAATATGCTTTTCCCACTTGATTCTTCCCTCTAATTTTAGTTTGAATGGATTAGGTAGGATTCATTGAATCTAACCCATAATTTGTTCCTTCTAGAAACATCTTGAAGAATCCATTTGAATTCTCTCAAAAATGGTTTACCTAAAATTTTGTACCACCAGCTCATCATTCTCATCCTCCATCTGGCTCAAAAAATTCAAGGCAACAACTTTGTTGGCTTAGATTTAGTGAATCTTTGACTTTTCAAATAATGGAGCAACTCGACACTATTGAAATTCTGGTGCTGGACTCATACTGTGTTAGTTGGCATCAACTATGTTTTATTGATTCTTGACACCTACTATGGATTCACTTGGCATCCATTAGATTTTTTGATGGTCAACACCTATTACTTTGCTCAACACCTAAATATTCTCAACACATAAAGTTTTCTCATGTCCTTTTGTGTCACTCAGCACACACTAGCTTTTGCATTTTCTCGACACTAACTAAAAATTTTCTCAGCTCTAACTAGCTTGCTTGGCACTCACTAATTAACTTAGTTAAGCTTTGCAGTCAACCTTGTTACAACTTATTCTTCCACTATTTCTAAGTGTGGTAACCCTTTGTATCTTTGAGTATATTATCAATACATCATTTTAGCAATGTCTTTACTGATCCTTGCACTTCATTACAAAACCATAACTCAACCTTTCTCTTAGGTTCTTTTGTTACATCTTGTCAATTAAATCCTCTTCATCGATGAACTAAGTGATAGTACTTAGATCTTATATGCAATTGTCATTCCATCAAATAATAGGTTTGACATCAATGAAAAACATTGATTGAGAACATTCTTTATCAACCATCTTCCTTCATTGCAACAATCTCCCTCTTTGCAATCAAACTTCTTCTTATGATGATCTTTCCAATTAGATTTGCAACAAAAAAAGTGGGTTTTAGGGTGAAAACGACTATATAATAAAGAGGAAACTTGAAAAATTGAATGTTGAAATGCTGAAATGAAAGATCTATCAAGGATCAAACACCTATGCTAGAGTTACAACACAATGTGAAGTTGATTTTAGGTATTAAAAAAAAAACGTGGCATAAGTCATTCCCCATTTATTTTTATTATAGAGAGCTATGCATGAGAGAGGGTGGACATATTTTAACAAGGGAGGAGAGCTTTGAATGTTGGTGGAGATTTTATTATTGTGTCCTTGTGATAGTTACATTTTGCTATCATTCCCTTATTATATTTGTTTTTTTTTGTCTTGCCATTAATGGAGATCTGTGGAGATATATAATTTTGTTATCGTGCCTGTGTGATCATTGCATTTCATTGTCATTCTCTTGTGATCTCTACATTTTATTATCATTCTCTTATGATCTCTATGTCCTTGCTTTGTGATTTCATTTTTGTATCGTTCCCTTGTGATCTTTGTATCCTTTGCACTACAACATTTGGGGTCGAATTGCAACTACAATTTGTGATGGCAGTGTAATTTATGGTGTATTTAGTCTCAAATGTAGTAGTGCTTGCTCCATGATTTTCTTCAAGGGGATAAGGGGTAACTATGTAAATGCTTTTTTCTTTTCCTTCTAAACATATATCTCTTTACATTTCCCTTGGTGATTAGAGAAGCTTCTCTTTATGTATATGTATATATATACATACACACATATATGTGTTTTCTATATATGTATGCTTCTCTTATGTATATGTATGTATATATATACATAGATACATACATACATAGACACACACATTTGTGTATGTAAGTATATATACACATATACATATGTATATACATACATACACCTGCATATGCAATTTTATCACCTTGAAAAACTGTATTTGATTTTTACACAATCACTAAGAGATAATATAACCTATAAGTATAGATTTTTATATACTTAGTTTGGTATGAATAGTTTCAATTGAATTCATCTAAGGAGAGTGAGTCTACTCATGATAATGGCTCCATGTATTGGGTCTTTAGAGGGGAGAGACTTATAGCAGATTGGATGTTGTTTATGGATATGGGATGATTAATTTGTGATGCTGATATATCCTCCTCCATATTGAATTTGTATATCATCAAATTGCTAGATGAAAATCACTAGACTTGGTCTTTTGAAATGGTATGGGCTACTTGGAATTGTCAAACTTGAATTGTTGAACTGTACATTCAAATTAATGAACCAACACTTTGAATCACTAGTTTCATGTTCAAAACCTTTGGCCTTTGAAATGTGAACTTTGATTTTGATTTGTTGTGAATAGACCATTATGAATCAAAATGCATCTACATGTTATTGGAAACATTTAAAAGAATATGCAAAAATTAATATGAACCATTCAATCTAAATTACAAAGTCTTTAAATCTCAGTACTTTTATCCAAGCCATGAACCTTCTTAACATTGAAACCACTAAACTACCTAGGACACTGAACTTATCTAACATGTGAATCTCCTTGAACCAATGGAACCATTTCAAAATAGGTTCAATGAGGTTCAAAACCCAAGAGGGACTAAGATATAAACCTCAAGCAAGGGTTGCATGCTATGGTGGGGTAGGAGGAAGACGGTTATGTGAATGGATGATTGGGAAAATTGCAAACAATCAAGGTTTCAGCTACAAGTAGATTCATTAATTCGATAAGGGAATCATCTTTGAAAATGGGATGATCAAAATTGGCATGTTAATCCTTATGACAGATATCTCTATCTCAAAATAGGAAATTACCTCAAATGAAAAGGGAAAAATTATTAAATGTATGGAAAATTAGAAGAATATTCACCTATAATATTTTTGAAGGACAAAAATATAATAAAAATATAATTTGGTGGGAAAAACCTTGAGCTATGTGGCTCCACATTGTGCCTATTCCATTGTCCACTAGTGGAAAATCTTCATGTTAAATATGAAGATCTTAAAATTAAAAAAGATAACTATTAGAGATCTATATTTGTGTTTTAGTGATAACAAATATATAGTCTACTTTTAAGAAAAATAATAGTCTTAAACATATATGATAAAATAAAATAAACAAGACTACTAGCTATAGCTTTAAAATTCTAGTATTACTAATTATGTTAAACAGAATATTCAACAAAACATGTATGAGGTAACATAAATGGATCATCTATTCAATCCTATTATGAATTAATGTGAATGCATTTGATTATTACCTGGATGATATTATGCACGTGATCTTTAATCAATCACCAAGAGATCATATAATTTGTAAGTACAAATTTTTGCATACTTAGTTTGGTATGAATAGTTTCGATTGAATGCAAAGATAAGTGCTTGTGTTAATTCAAGACATGAATGATTAATTTAATTTAGCACAAGTACTATGAAAGTGTGTATGTATGCATGTAAATAAGTTCACATAGTGAATTGATATACATAATACATACATCCAAATATGCATACAATCATCATAATTGATTATCCTCGAGTATGACCAAAGCTATTATATACAAACAAGAGATACATGTTTAGAAGGAAAAAGAAAAAATTTACATAGGTACCTCTTCTCCCCTTGAAGAAAATCACAAAGCAAGGGCACAAAGATCACAAGGGCATGACATAGAAATGAATTGTAGTGATCACAAGGGAATGGCTACAAAATCCTAGATCTCCACTAATCTGCACCAACATTTAGAGCTCTCCACCCTCTTTCATGTGCAACTCTCCACAATCAATCAAAACAAATGGGGAGTGACTAATGTCATTTATTTTTTATTTTTTATTTATTTTTTAATCCATAATCCACAAGATCTCTCTATTTATATATACACACACACATACATACATACATATATATATACATACATACATACATACATACATACATACATATATATATATATATATACATATATACATATACATATATATACATATACATATACATATATATATATATATATATATACATATATATACATATACATATATATACATATACATATATATACATATACATATATATATATATATACACATATATATATACATATATATACATACATATATACATACATACATACATACATACATACATATATACATACATACAGGAAAAAAAAAACACTTTTTAAGAGTTTATAATTGTTTAACAAAATTAATGTGTTACAAGAAAATGCACCTAAAGAACTGTTAGCTCAGAAGCACGAACATGGTGTTGAAATAGATTAAATATTACTTGACATGAAAGGTCCACAAGTGAGGGTGTTGACCCATCTTGAAAACTTGAGTGCTAAAATGAATGCTATCAATGATCTAACTCCTATGTCAGAGTTAGAAAACACTATGAAGTTGATTTTAGATAAGGTAGACATAGATATTCAAAAGTTTGATTACCAAAATTAAAGGCATGAGAGTAAAGGAGAAGGGGTAGCTTTAGAAAGAGAAGGAGAAGAAGTGGCTTTAGCAAGATACTGCATGGTAGAAATAATAGCTAGAGAATATAGAGGATATTATGGGACCCACTAGATAGAATCTAGGTAAGTGTTGTGGTAGGTACTATGACATTGAAAACTTCAAATAAATTGGTCTAGTTGTTGATTAGTTGAGTTGATTACGTCATTATTATATGATCCAATGGTAATGTTAGTAATTATTTTGGCATACATGAAAAAATTATTATTATTCATTATTATATATACATACATACATGAAAACTATTAATCTCAAATTGGTTTTGACAAAGAAGTGACAAACTACTTAGTCATTATTTAGTTGAATTACAATACCTGTTGTGAGATTAGAGATAGCTGAGTAATGAGTACAAGCCAAATGATCAAAGCACGTCAAGCATAAGGTGCCAAACAATATATGTTAAGAAATATACTTACTCAGTACTGAGCACCAGTATGTACTTAGAAGATAGTGAGTGTCGAGTCACTCAGGAGCCAAGTAAATGGAGTATGTCGACTCATTTAGGAACCAAGCTACAACATTGAAGATACAGTGAATACTGAGCATCAGAGACTTCAATTGCTGAGTGAATAGTTTTGGACATAGTTGTTTGTAATGGCACAAACTTCTATGTAAACCATTTTTGGGCTGACTAAACCATTGTTTTACTAGAAGATGTATACATATGCATATTATAATCCCTATGTAGTACATGTAACCAATCAAATTGAGGCATGTCCTAAGTAAAAAAATGGATCAACCACAATCGTTGATTCTAACCTAACCCTAGCCATATTGTATTTATTTAACAAAACAAACCCTAAAAATTTTTAATGCATGAAGGAAGAAAAGGAGACACAAGAGATAAGTGCAGAGAACATCCATGGTGGCTATGGAGGTTGAGATAACATTATGAATTGCATAATTAGTTAGAGAGAAAAAATTAGAGTAGTTAAAAGACATAAGAGATACATCTAATGACGAGGATCAAGTACACATAAGAAAATATGAGATCTGATATCTAGTAGAGAGGTTTAACTAAAGGATAAAGATTGAAACATTATAATAGGTGAATTAGTGAAAATATCTTAAGTAAGCATTTTTAACATGCTTCTATAAATCCTTTAACAAGGAGCTTGTTTAATTGCAATTTTATGTCCTCTAAAAAGGCACACTTTTAGTAGGGTATTGAAATCCATTAAAAGGTTGAGACTTAAAAATCTATGTAATCCTTTAATAGGGTAGACCTTTCATAGGGTAGATCATAGATTATGGTCAAACTTCTTGTAATCTTCATTGTCTACACTTTATAGTTGCAATAATAAAGATTTGTGGGTGTCATCCCCACTCTAGTTCTACCTTCTAATTGGAGAGTTTTTGGGTAACAAACTTATTATGTCATGTTTTATTTGTTTCATGCTATGGATGAACATATGTAGTTAGCTATTTTAGTTTAAATGCTAAATGATGAGATGGATGTGTGATGAATGTTTTATGGTAATAGTTCACCCCCCTCTTAGAGTTTACTTTCCCATTCTTAATTCCAAAATTTATATCAGAGCCTTGTTCTTTGGAAAAGAAAGCTTTGTAGTTTTGAGGAAAGATCTTGAAGATGAAAGTCTAAAATTTGGGAAAGACTATTGAGAATTAGAATATTGAAATTCAACTTTCCCTACACAAACTTATAAAAGTAAGAGATGAACTATAACATTGACAAGGAAATAGATAGCTATTGAGGAAAATGAGACACATTACCAAGAGGAACACACTACTAGACTATTTAAGAATGTAAACTCAAGTGAGTTTGATTCAATAGATGTAGATCTAATGGAAAAGAATCGTGCCCTAAGTAAAGAGGTCAAAAATCTTAAGATAGAACAAGAAGTTGAATTAGTGTTTCTATGTAAGATGACCAAGTAGAAAAGGAAAGCTAAGGAAGACAAAGTCATGATTGAAGATGACAAAAGGACACTGAATAATAGACTAGAAGAAAATACATTAAAGGTACATAGGATTTATCACATACAACTAAAAATAATGAATCTAGTGATGATTTCCAATCATTAATTGAATGGACAAAATATTGAGATCATAACCTTGAAGTTATAGAATGAACAACTAAGGAATGAACTAAGAAAATAAAAGAAATTTTTTGAGAGTTTCAACAAACCTAATGAACCCATCAAATACTTTGAGAGAATGATGAGATTTCCTAGATCTAATAATGATACTACTAGATTGGGATACACTATTACTAAGGAAGGAGAATCATCTAAAAGTGGTGAACAAAGAAACAAAAAAGGAAAGAAGTATAAACCCACTTGTCATAATTGTAGAAAGTTAGGTCATACAAAAAATATTTGCCTTAGCAACAATGCAAAACAAAACCCTTAGAAGAAATTCAAGGGTTACTCTCATAAGTGAAAAAAACAAGGACATCAAGCACATGAATGCAAGACCAAGACGTTAAGCACACAAATATTTCAAGGATATTTTGATAATTGTCAGAAGTACAGACATAAAGCATATGAATGTAGGTCTAATGGAAATTGGACATCAAACAAGTAGACAAAGGTACAACAAAATGGAAAATCCTATAATTGGGACTACAACACAAGATAGAATTGTCACTATTGTCAAGAGTATGGACATGTTCCTAAGAATTGTATTATAACACATTTCAAAGGAAACCACAATGGATGGTTGAGTGAGACTACATGATTTAGCTCTTTGAAGATTGGTCATATCAACAAAAATTGTCCAACTAGATCACCAACATTGAATAATGGAAACAATAAAGGAAAAGATAAGGTCAATGTTGAAAAGGTCAAAGTGCAGATAAAAAGACATGGAAGAAGAGGGAAGATTGTAGCACATCAAGTTTTGGTGATGTCACTTCATCCAATGGATCAAGTTATCACGTTATATTTTACATCAGTTCCAAGAATATAAGTTCTAAAAAGTTAATATATGCATGAATTAAGATGCAATGTAGTGGTTAGAACCTAGAAGAAATCTACAATTTTGTTAGTTTTCATGTTGTTGCCAAGCATGAAATGTTTCACAGTTACTATCGAGCCTAAATAGAATTTTAGTTGTTACCAAGTTATAAAAATATGGTAGTATTGGTCAAGTGTTCAATGTGAATCGAGTGTAGTTGAAATAATGTGTAAGCTAAGTGATTGGAAACCCTATATTGACCAAGCTTACAACTATATAAGAATTAAACATTTATTGCAGAGTTTTAAGGGTTAATATAGTCATTTCTGAACTCATTTGCATCCACTAGTAATCAAAGAGAGCACAAAGAGTATGAAGGTGAATTACAACATGAGATTCTTGCATTTTTGAACTAAATTCAACCACAACTAAACATATTCATTAGATTGGAAAGGTTTTTTACTGGTGTTGAGTTTCACTATTTCAATTTTCGTGAACCCTAAGTATCAAATATGGTAGCTAGCTATTCTACAAGTGTTAGGAAGGAAAGAAAGGAAATGTTTAATGTGAAATTAATTATTAATGATGTAAGACAACTAAATTTCTAAGAAATACCTAAAATTGTATTAAAAAAAAGTTTTTGAGTGTGTTATTAATTATACCACCAATAGTCTTAATGATTCAAGATGTTAGGTATTGTTACACATGCAAAGACAAAAGTATAGGAGACATGGAGATAAGGGATTTTTTAAGTAAAATTTGTATGGATTGAGTCTTAAGGGAAGAAAATAAAAGTGTAGGGAGGAAAGGGTTGACCCATGCCCTAGATTTCCCTAATGTATTCAAGACTAAATATATAAAGATTGTGCTCAATAGAATATATGATGATTTCAAATGGATTGAAAATGTACTAATTAAGATCACTAAAATGATCATCAACCAAGTGATAGTGTAGCCTACCTTAGACAAACCTAAGAGAATGCAAAGTGATCCAAAGGAGATTATTAAAAACAATATAGGTATAATATGGAACAAGAGGGGAATGTCTATAGATTCTATCTTAGACCCTCTAACTACCTTTATCGTGGGAGTGATAGAACACAAGTTCTTCCAATCTAGTAGATTGAACAATGTTTCTTGCATGGTAGAAGATTTGGGATACAAAATAGTAAAGAGAGACCACACCTATGACCTTTCTGAGTTGCAACTTCAACAACTATCTGGAAACTTGGAGGACATAAGGAAAACAAAGAGTGCATCTAGAAAATTTGGTTCTTTGCTAGTTTGTATATTCTTTTATGTGTAGAATCCATTTCCTACATTTGGAAAATTTTCCTAGAAGACCAATAGATCTATCATAGTGCAAATTGAAGAATTCATAGAGAAACATGGAGATAACTTTGAGTCAATGATGACTAGCTATTTTGAGGATTTTAAGAAATCCATGAAATAAAGACTCAAGATTCCTATGTTAGTAGTGGAGAAATATTACAATGATGTTTACTTCTTAGTAGATGTAGATTATACATGTGTGTAGACATCCATTCCTAGGATCATAAGGATTAAGCACTTGCAATATGAGATCAATGTTGATGAGGGATCTATAACTATTATAGCTTTACTAGTAGAAGGAATAGATAAAAGTGACATATCATTCAGAAACTATGAGGAAGCCAAGTACAAGAGTACAATTGACTTGAAGATAGGTTCTATGATAAGGAAGAAGAATAAACTTGTGAAGAAGCTAAAGGAGAGATTTGGAAAATGGGGAGAAGAAGAAGAAGATGAAGAAGATGAAGAGGAAGAAAAAGTCCAAACCTATTTGAAAATCACTCAAGGACAAGGAGAAGATGAGGAAGTAAATGAAGAAGGTGTCGAGGGAGAAGAGTCGAGGAAGCAACCAAGCCTACTAAGGAGAGGAACAGAAAGGATAAGGAGCTTAAAGTGGAGAAAACCAAGAAGAAGCTTGTGAAAATTTCACAATAGAAGCTAGCAATACCTACTACCAGGTCTAGCACAAGGGAAACCACCAAAAAACTCAATGTTGGTGAGAAATCTAATGGAAATAGGACCATTGCCTTAGTAGAGTTGAGCCAACTAGCCAAAAAGACATATGCAAGGAGGAAATACACTTCAATGGTTGAGTCATATGAGGAGAATGAAAAATCTAATGACATGAGTCAATTCAAAGTGGTAAGATACAGTCCCTCCTCTAACTTAGATAATTTGTGTGAAAATATAAAGTCAAATGCAAATTTATTTGGTTTTGCACACATAGATTTTGGCAAGTTAGAAAAAGTTGAACAAAATACTGTAGAGGAAGCCATATATGTGATGATGGATACATTCAAATCAAATCCTCTTGAGATTTCCAACTCCTTACCTAAAATTCTATATGACCAAGTTGAGCATAAATGAAAATACAGTTTACACATAGAGAGATGGATTAGGGAATCCACTCTAGCCCAAGTAATGCCAGAATTGGATAAGAGGAAGATTACCAAAGCTATGGAAAATAAAAAGTCAAAATTTTTCCCAAAATATAGAGCTTTCAATATACTAAATAAGAAATCAAGGATGTGATGACCAAGAGTACACAAAGCTAGTACACAAAGCTAGAAAATAATATATGACTCATCCACTCCTGCAATAAAAGATGAAGGTGAGAAAGAATTGCAAGAACCTAAGAAAGTTGAGAAAGTGACAACAAAACTAGCACAAGAGGTATCAATAAAGGATAGTAGCGTGGAGGCATTAAGGAAGTAGCAGCGATAGAAGAGGCCACAACTAAAGAAGAGCAACAAGATGAAAAAAATGGACATGAAGTATAAGTGTTGAATGTTAGTCCTCTACATGTAGACCAAGTGAGTCAACAAGACTCAATGCAAATCAAGGATCTTCCTAAAAATTCTGCTTGAAAAATCAATCATTTGGCTGATGATGAATTGAAGAAAATATTGAAGAGTTCCACCATTGAAGCACAATATAATACCCCAAAATTGGCACATTCCCATATTAATCAATTATGGTCTATTCAATCATTCCTAAGTCCTATTTTACCAGACAATTCTAATTTTGATAATTGTTACCTGACCTAGGTGTCAAATGTAGAAAAACCTAATCTACATTAATCACTCTATTTATTTAATTTCTAAATATTGATTCAAATTTTCTATAATAAACCTATTGATTTAATTTAATTATAAGTGTTCATACTTTAATTAATTTAAAATTACCCATTTTTCTAATTTACAAAGGAATTAAATATATTTGATTTAATAAGATATCTCCTCTTTTTAATTAATGAATTTAATTATTCAATTAATTAAACTTTATCCATTATGAGGTCATATTCTATTTTATTAAATTAAATATTCTCTCCAAATGTTCTCTTCTGTTAAAAAATGGAAACTCTAGGTTAACTAGAATGAGAAAAGGAATTACATCAATTAATTCCTTTTGCCACTCAAAAGACATTAGTCCATTCCATTTTCATAATAAATTTTCTATTATGACTGATTCTCATCTTCAATCCTTATTGTCCATTCCAATTAATCTTGATCGTCAATCAGTTCTAGGGTTCTATTTAACAAGCCTTTGATTCCTCATTATGAAGGCTGAATGTAATTTGCATCGAACTTATGCTGGCATATCTACTCATTTTTTCTTGCATTCATAGCTTAATATTCTTGCATATTAATCTCATATAGCTTAATAATGCATCCATTTAGATTAATCATGTATATCTCATATAACTTAAAATCCTTCATTCTAGATGTCTAGTTTCCCATTTCTCATTTTGAGAGAAAAGGCAAAATCCTTCTAATTAGAAGGCAATAGGTTGAATTGTTGGATTACTTAGATGAATAATCTCATATTCATTTTGGGGTGATCTTTCAGATAATGATTGTGTTGATGTGTGTGTGAGGATCTGAGGCTCACAGTTCATATATACATATTTGGCACCCACAATGGGCCTGAGAAATTAAATTTTCTAGCCTAATTTACTATACTTTTGTGTATTTTTAACGATTCTATCACAATCATCCTTACCATTTTCTAGATTTTCTCATCATTACACTTCCTCACATGAAAAAGTGCATAAATGTGTAGTTTCTCATGTGGTGCACATCATTTTCTTGCATTGGCCTATGTGTGATCTTGCACAAAATCTTGCAACAACATATGCAAGTACAGTTTCCAAAATTCAGATTTATCATTATGTGTTTGACTAATGGTGTTTTTTCAAACATTTATTTCTGATTCATGATTTTCAAATAGCTTGATAGTGGTTTGTAGGATGCATGTCAAAGACACCTTATCAAAGCACTTGAAACAAGTACTAATTGTGTGATTGCAAGATTCTTTGTCAAAGGTACACACATTAAAGACTCATTTCAAACCCACTTAAATGTCATGTTTTCTTTTATTTATTTCCACACATGGTATAAATAGGGCTTGTGAAATTCAAAGGGTGCAAGATAGGGAAATAGAGGAGTATGTTATTTACCACTTGGAAGTGATGCCCAAGAGTAAATTAGAAACCTAGAAGCCTCTAAAAGATGATACCTAAGGGAGGCAAGCAAGTTAGCGGTTCTCCCAAATGAAGCCTTTAATGAAGAGATGATGATTTCCTTTTAGGGAATCAAAGTCTCAGAATAGAACAAGGTGGGATTGATAAGCTAACTTGGTGATTAACATGTCTTGTATATTTTATTAAGGTGATGAGGTAGAGAAGTATGCTCTTTCCCCTTGAGTGAAATTAGAAACTTGGACCCTTAGATCTGAACCACTAGTATGATTCAACCTTTAGAGGGCCTACTAGAGTGATCCAACCTCTAGGAGTGACCCAAGTGAGCACACTCCTTTCACCAAAGATTCCAACTCACTATAATAAAGAAGATTTGTAGAGGAAAAGACTCCAAAACCATATTAATTTCCTCTTCTTCATTCTAATATCACATATCAAGAAGAGGCTATGTAAAATGCCCTGGCCGATGTCGGCCCCAGACTTGCTAGTCAAGTATGTGCACTTAGAGATGTTGGTGTTGGCTTCTAGCCTCAACTTCACTTGTAAAGCCATCAGTGGTTAATATGAATAGAAGCCAAGTGAAAACCTCTTAGTTAGTTGCTACCCAGTTCACCTCCAAAAGGGGGCATAATCTTATTGAAAGGAGGAGGAAGAATCTCTCCTATAAAACTCACCATAGACATGTACCGAGGTATTGGAATGTGGTATACACACTTGACCCCTACCACAAGGGTGTTCATTTAGTGTATATGTTATTGAGACCGTGGAATACACAAAAAACATGGGCACCCTCTAGTGCGGGGACATGGTTGTGTGAGGTGAATGCATGCACATAAGTTGTGGGACAAAGGTTTTGCTTCCTCTACCATTTTTGGCTATAGGGATAAAGCATGTTTTTATTGAGTATTGAACTTTTCCAAACCAATCAAACAAAAAAAAGGCCAAGACTCCCCCATCCCTCTGAGTTGCTTTGCCCTCAGTTGGATTGTTTGCGACTATTGCTTGCTTCCCATGATATGTAAAATAAACTATCTTTTTGAAACCAAAACACTATTCAAAAACTTGAAAACTACCTTGTTGTCTACCTGAAATCTATCAAACAACCAACATTCTATCCATAATTCTCAAAAACATTGAAAATATCTTCAAAATTTTGTCTCAATTGTCAGCCTGGTCCCTATTTTTGGGCCTAGTTTTGTGAAATTTTGTGTGAGAACCTTTTGTGCTCGCACTTCTTTTCATGGCCCTATCCAATTCCTCACATGGTCCTACAAAAATCTCCACATGAGATATTGCAAATCTATCCTTTTGTGTCAAAACCCTATTTTCTTGTCAGTCTAGAAAATACTCATAGTGCTCTATACAAATCCTCATGTGAGAAAGTTGGTCAAAATTTTCTATTTTGAATCTTTTCTTGGTTTTGATGCAGGAGAATCTTGGGTTTTCTTGGTGACTACTTTGGAATTCATGGGAGGAGGTTCGATGGTTTCTTTGAAGGGTTCTTGTTCTAGGAGATCTGCATGGTCTATGGAGCTTAGCATGGTCTTGGAGCTTGGCATGGTCTTTGGAGGTCAGCATGGTTTTTGGTTTCTTGTCATGTTCTTTGGTTGCTTAGCATGGTCTGGGAATTTGGTTCCTATTGCAAGTTGTGTAACTAATTTTATATAATGAGTTAGATGATAAAAAATTTAGGAATTGAAGAAGATTTAGATTTCTACCTATGGTTCAAAACTTGTGGCTTAGATTGGTATAAGTAGGGGTTGTGAGGGAGTCTTTAGTCATTCATTGCAAGGAGGAGTGAATGTGGGAGCAGCTGAAGAGTGAGTTTTCCTAAGTCTGTAAATAGAGCACCGAATGTGATGTAGTTTACAATAGAATTGTGACGAGGTTGTGAATGTGTGGACAGAGCACCGAATGTGAGGCAGTCTATACCTAAATTATTCATCCATCATGGAGAAGTAGAAGAGCTTGGAAGAGAAAATTTGGAGAAGACCTAGAGCTACGACTTAGGAACTAGAGGATCTCTTAGTGGACCTGGGGGTACAAGTATAGATTCTTCTTGGTGTTCTTATCTAGTTGTATATCTGGACTAGTTGAGATTGGTTGTAAATTGGATCATGTTGGATCTTATAGAACTGATTCTGTAATTTTCTATTTGTATTTGGCCCTAACTCAAAAGCTCTTATAGCCAAACATGTTGCATGTAATAAGTTATATATTTATGAATTATGAATTTTCATTTGGTTTCAGATCTTGCATTATTGTTTCTTGTTCTTGTGTTTTCGCTGCATGGTTGTATTCCACTACGTCAGGTTCTCTGTGTCTTTTCATTCAATTCCTTGAGAATATTCACATGAGTTCTTGCATTCAAACTATCAACCTATTTTGTTAGAGCTATCTATTCTCTATGTTTTTTCTATTACATGCAACAGTTTACCTCTTTCCTATTTGCAAATAGTGTCAAACAATGACATCTTTCTTAGCCAAAAACTTCTGATCTACATACAAACTAGTCTCATCTCTCAGTTAACTTGTCTTTGTCCCCTCGTACTTTTCATACTTTGCATCATGATGGCCATAATCTTTGGTTATTATAGCCATTACTTAGACAAAACATACCCTAGTATACAACACTCTTATCTTTCTTTTTGAGACTATGTTCTAGTGTGGTCCTTGTCTAGTCTTTCACTTTTTTTCCTTGTCTATGACTATGGAAACAAGAAGCAAAATTTTGTTTTATCTTCCATATTTAGACAAGGTAGAGCTAGAGGTCATAATTTCCATAGAGGTTGCTCTTTAGCTTATACATGGTCTGTATCCAATTCATCTAGTGAAGAGTCTTCATGATCTTCTTCACTTGTCAAATATCCTTCTATTCAGAGAACATTTTCTATAACCTTACAAAAAACTAGGAACCCCTTATACCAAGAGGATCCAAAACTAGGAAAGGTCATACATCTCCAAACAACATAGTTGAATTCTTATCTAGACAACCTTTTCAACCAACATACACTAAAACTTATCACATCCCTAAGATGGTTGAACAAGAACTAGAACATTAAGAACATAATAGAGACCAAGATCAACATAGGACTAAAAGACATAGGGAACCTTTTACTAATGAGAATGAAGAAGAGGTAGAACTACTCCCTGAGCATATCAAAAAATATCATAAGGAAAAAAACTTCTAAAAATTCATGGAGATCTTACTTAATGAAGAGAAAGAGAAATACTTTCACAAACTTTCTAAAGAAGGAGCCAAGCTACCTCATCACTTTAACATTGAAACTATCATGACATGTGAAGAGGAAATTGAAATGTCTAAATTGCAAAAACAATTAAAGTTCATGCAAGACCAACTAGTCCAAATGATGCATGATAAAGAAAAACCTACAAAAATATATACTCTAGTCACTCTTTGTCCATTTCCTTTTGACAAGAGTATAGACATACTTCCTTTCCCAAGAGAAGTTGAGTTACCTAAGTACGATAAATACTTTGGAACTATGGATCCCCAAGATCATTTCTAGGAATTTAGTGCCTTGTCTAGATGGAATTTATGCATAATCATACATATATTATGCATCTATTTCCAAGAAGTATAGGTGGTTAGACTATGGAGTGGTTCTCATTCTTGCCTACGTATATCAAAATATTCGATGAGATTGAAAACTTGTTTTTCCAATAGTACTCTCACAACATACAACACCTAGTTAACATTTGAGACTTGTGTAGCCTGAAACAAGGAGTTGGGGAACCTTTCCTCACATTACTTTATATATGGAGACAACTTTACACCAAATACTCATGTAAAATCCTCAAAATGGAAAAACTTGATATCTTTATGAATAATCTTTTACCGGATTTTGGGTACAAAGTTCAACTTCAAGGTCCATGCACCTTTGAAGATATGGTCACACAAGCGATCTCGATAGAGGACTTCATGGTCAAAAAGGTGATTTAAACTTCACAAATGACACTAAACAAGGATCCACCTCTAAAAAGGATAAATCCAAGTATGTGAACAAAAATTGAGAGGATGTGCATGACAGAGTTTTTGATAACATTACTCCTAAACCTACTAAGGTACCTTTTAATCTCACAAATAATCTCCAAGCATCCAAGAATGTCGAGAAACATCCTTCTAACAACAAGACCATTGAATAAAAACTAAAGATTTCATCTTGGTTTACATGCCCAAAACAAGAATTTACACCTCTTGATGAACCTTTGGATGTGGTCTACAAGACCTAGCTACAAAACAAGCTCATTTCTCTATCAGATAACTCTCATCCTTCTGATCCACAACCATGACCACCATGGTTGAAAAAATTTGTATTTTATGAATATCATCAAAACAAAGGTCACAAATCCTGCAATTGCATCAACTTGCATAACAAAATCCAAGACCTAATTGACAATGGTGACATTGTTGTGGACAAAAATAACAAGAATGCAGATCACAAGGCTTTCAAGGAGTCATTCCTATCTTATGAAAAAGGAGAAAACTTACAACAAAAATATCATAAAAAGATCAAATATACATACTCTAATGATGATGATTAGATAGCCCACATGCTTGAACCCATGGATGCTAACTACTATGACGTTATCACCATCAAGGAAAAATAAGACAAAACTAAATCTATGACACCATTTTTCATAAGGGGACCTTCTTCCAACACATCTAACAATAAAGAATCAAAATCTTGTGCCAATGCTGTTATGTGTTCTCATGCTAAGGTAGTTCTCAAAGGCCCTATGCCTTCTATGCCTGAGCTAGAACAACACAAAGATAAACCTCTTGTCGATCTATCTAGAAAAGGAACAAAACTTTCAACAAATTTTGCGGCTATTAGCTATAGTATCCTTGATTGGTTAGAACAAAAAAATGCTCATATTACAATCTTTGAACTACTCAAATTCAATCCTGATCATAGGTAGATTCTTGACAAAGCTCTTACTAAGGTAAATGTACCTCAAGATCTAGATCTTGAGAGGTTCCAATATATGGTAGGTCATCTAACCTCATCTTACTATATGTCTTTCTCTAAGGAGGATGACCACTCACCAAGTCATCTGCATAATCAACCTTTATAGATTGAGGTAATGATACACTAGAAACATGTCCATCATGTGCTTATTGATAATGGAGCTAGTTTTGAACATTTTCTCTACTACTCTAATTGGGCAATTGGACTATTCTAAAGAGTTCATTGATCCTTGCCATAAGATAACTATCAAAGCATATGATGAAGTTGAGTGAAAATATTTTGGTCTTGTGGTGTTGCCCCTCCATGTTGGTCCTATAGAAAGGGATGTCACTTGTTAGGTCCCCAACATTCCCTTACCTTACAATATTTTTCTAAAAAGACCATGGATACATGAGATGTGAGCTTGCCCTACACTTATCATCAATGCGTAAAATTCTCATTTCATGGCTGTTAAGTCACCATACCTAAAACTACTAGCTATACCTATAATATGTTGAAAACTACTAAAAATTTTCTACTTGCAAATAGGGAATCTATAGACTATCATGATAACAAGCTGAAGCAAATTGAACAGTTACTCAAGTTGAAAGAAATTGGAATGTGTGAATATCACACAGAACTAATTTTTTCTTTGACAATTCTTCTTGAGTCTCCTTGTCATTATGGAAGACCATCTAAATAAAAAATACCATTTGTGTTGACACCTCAAAAAAGTTACAATGGTACCTTTGTCAAAGCTAATGTACCTCATGAAAAGGAATCTAAACATAGAGGTATTGCTTCATGGATTTAGAAAGAGGAAACTCCAATTGACCTCATAGAATAGGCTCATGAAATTACTCTTAAGAAGTATGGTCCTAGTCTTAGAATCATGAAATTTTTTGGCTATAAAGGGACTAGCCCTACTGGATGCAACAAAAATGGTTTAATTGACCCTGTCAAAGTGATAGCTAGAAGGAATTGAGACATGTCTGGTCTAGGCTTCAAGAAGATTCCCCTCCATTTAGGGATTATGAAATTTGTACCAGAACCTAAGAATTCATTTGAAAATGAGTTACAAGCTAAGTTCAATGACCATGAAGATAATACTAACAATGAGGATCCTTATCCTTATCCAATTCCTCATGATCTTGCTAAATTCTTTGTGAAACCAAATAATTTTTTACCATGTGTCAGTACCATGGATGGTGATAGAAATTCTCCTAACAACACTATTGTTTCTCCTTGTATTCAACAAGAACAAGAAGAATCTATTCATGCTTTATGAATTGAGTATCTTGGTAAAAATCTAGAGGATGAAGGAGAGTTTGTCCCTATCACTATTGGGGAATTCTATAGTCTGTCTCCATGTAGCATATATTCCTGAGAGTATGAATTTGACTCTCTCTTAGAAGTAAATACAAAAAAAGACATAGATCAAGTTCATTTCAATGAAACCCTCCTCAAAGTAGGTGAATTATCTTTGGTTAAGTTGGATGAGTCCTATCTAACTAGTATCCTCAAGTCTTTGATTAATAATGTCAATGCTCAAAGGAATTCAAACATAGTTATGGATGAAGCCACTCTAGGTCATGAATTTCTTGTCCAAGAATTTAATGATTATACCATAATGAAATCAAACCCATCACGTCTCTTTCACTCACCTATCCTAAGCTCATAGACTAGAATTTTAATGCATCTAGTGAAGTCTCTACATTCTAGAAGAATTACGCTCTTGACTACTAATTAAATATTGTCAAATTTGTAACATCTTCCACTAGAAAACAAAGTATCAACATGAGTGAAGTTGACATCAAATATCTTAGTTATACAATCAAAAAGAAAAGAAATAGAAGGTTCGATGGTGAAATCCATATTGTGGTAGTATTAGAACCTAAAATAGTTAAGAAAAAGAGACGTATGCAAGGGTAAAAATCTCTCTAAAGCACCTGTAGATGAGATATTTGATAGAACCAACATAGCTAATCAACTTCAAAATAGAGCTAGTTTCATATGTGTTATTTATTATGTTGAATGGATATAAAACATTGTTCTAGTCTCCAAGAATGACAAATCTATCAGAGTTTGTATAGACTTTTGAGATCTAATCTTAGCATGTCCAAAGGATGATTTTCCAGTACCTAACATTCATATGATAGTGGACATGATAAAGGAAAAAAAAATGTACTCACTCATGGATGGATTTTTTGGTTATAATCAAATCAAAATTGCACTAGAAGATCAGGAAAATACTTCCTTCACTTGTGCATGGGATACTTTCTATTGGAACATGATTCCGTTTGGCTTGAAAAATGTTGGTGCTACATATTAGAGTAGTTACTATAATTTTTCACTACATGACCCATAAAAAAAATGGAAGACTATGTAGATGATACTTTGATTAAGAGCACAAAATGTAACACTCACCTTCAAGATTTGGGACCTATGGATCGTATTGAGAAATTTATTCTAAGACTTAATCCCAAGAAATGTGCATTTGGTGTAACATTTGGGAAACCACTTGGTTACATTGTCTCTGCAAAAGGGATCGAGGTTGATCTTGAGAAATTTTAAGAAATCATAGATATGCCTCCACCTCATAATATCAATTAGATGAGGGGCTTACAAGGTATACTTGAATCCATTAGTAGATTCACATCACAACTAGTGGATAGGTCGCAACCTTTTATGAAAACTTTGCATAAAGGGGTAAAATATAATTAGAGCCAAGATTGCAAATAGAGTCTAACATAGATAAAGGAGTACCTTACTCATCTACCAATATTGATGCCTCCTATTCATGGGTTGTACATCTTAACAATAGAAACATCTATGAGTATCTCACTAGCTCAAGAAGACAATAATAACAAGGAAAGAGCTATTTACTATCTAAGCTACACACTAATCCCTTATGAAATGAACTACAGTATTATAGAGAAGGCTTTCCTAGCATTCATATTTGCTTCCCAAAATATGAGGCAATACATGCTTGCTCATACTACATGACTAATTGCTAAAATTGATCCACTAAAATACTTAATCAACAAGGCAACTCTAATAAAGAGATTGGCTAAGTGGGGCATGATCTTAAGTGATTTTGATATTCAATACATTTAATGGAAGGCTATGAAAGGACAAGAAATTGCTGATTAGTTAGCAAAGGCACTAATGCAAAGTCTTCTTCTACTATACATTGACTTTTTTAATGAATCAATTCTATTAGTTACACACCAAACTTGGGTGATGTTCTTTGATAGTTCCTTCACACAACAAGGATTTGATGTTGGGCTACTATTCATAACACCTCAAAAGTACTCACTACCCAAGGTATACAAGATTTTGTTTCCTTGTATGAACAACATTGTAGAATATAAAGTTCTTATTAATGGCATTGAGATGGTAGTTGAATGGAGAGTAGATCAATTGAACATCTTTGGTGATTCACAACTCATAATCAATCATGTCAATGACAAACATTAGAAAAAGGATCAGAAGTTGATCCTATATAAATGTATGGTAAATGACATAAAGAAATACTTTGTAGCAGTTGATGACATGGTTACTCTTGCTTCCATGTTATAGATGCCAAAGAATGATCTTCAACATGAGTTCCTAGCAGAAACATTACTCTACCCTTCCTATAACTCCCCAAAATCTTGGATGACTTGTTCTATTGTAGGACACGATTCATCCCACTACCACCATATATACTCCTATCTATGTAACCAAATAATTCTAGATGGTCTAACCCAGAATGAAAAATGTCACCTTATCTGCAATGCTTTATGGTATGATATTATTGTTGATGACTTATTTAGAAGAGATCTCAATGGAAAAACCCTTAGGTTTCTATAACCTGATGAGTCCAAACACATGTTAATTGACATCCATGACGGCATTTGCAAATCTCACTCTAATGGCTTGAAACTAGCTTGTAAACTTATTAGAGCTGGTTACTATTGGCCAAATGCAGACCAAGAGGCAATCAAATATGCCAATTCCTATAAACAATCCCTGCTCCATGGGAATCTGGTTCATGCTTTAGTGAGGGAGCTACTTCCATCTATCACACTATGGTCATTCCAATAATGGGCCTTTGATCTTGTGGGTCAGATTCACCCATCAACTTCAAATGGACACAAGTTCATTATTACAGCTATAGACTACTTCACTAAGTGGGTAGAGGCAGTTCCTCTCTCTATAGAAAATGGAAAAACTATAGCTCCGTTCATCATGAATTACATTATATGCAGGTATGGCATACATTCTTCCATTATTATTGACAATGAAGGATAGTTTAAAAAAAAGGATCTTAAGGAGTTATGCAAAAAATCTAGAATTACACAACATTGGTCTTCTATCAATTATCCTTAGGGTAATGGTCAAGAAAAGTTATATCCAACAAGGTGATCCTTAAGATCTTGCATCACACAACTAGAAAATCTGGAAGGGACTGGCACCTTTAGATCAACCCAACTTTATGGGCTTATAGAAGAAGTATCAGAACTCCAACAAGTATAGTGCCCTTTGCTTTAGTATATGGGGTAGATGTTGTACTTTCCATTGAGATGGAATTCCTACTTTGAGAATCTCCATGAAAGGCTTCATTACTGATGATGACTATAGAATATCTTAGCTTCAAGAGCTAGTATTATTAGATGATGGTCGACAAATGGAGTGTGATCAT
Source organism: Cupressus sempervirens (assembly GCA_028749045.1). Lineage (NCBI taxonomy): Eukaryota > Viridiplantae > Streptophyta > Pinopsida > Cupressales > Cupressaceae > Cupressus > Cupressus sempervirens. Next base: position 384,671,264 of record CM053786.1, read on the forward strand.
CTCTGAGCTTATTAGCAACATATGTCCTGAAGTTACAATAAGAAAGTTAAGCCACACAACTTCTAATTGGGTGATCTCATTCTAAGACAAAAACCTAAGAATCAACAGAAAAGGGTACAAAAAAGGAAGTTCAAAACCAACTGGCTTGGTCCCTACGTAGTCACTATAGTGTTTGGATCTAGTGCTTACCAACTTTCTACAACCAAGGGAGAAGTGCTCAAGGAGCCCACCAACACTCTTCACCGGAAGTGGTTATACAACTGAGCTAGTTTCAAAATCCCTTTGTATATATCTAAATGTCTTGAAAAAGATATTAAAATTCCAAAAAGTCCTAAAAAAAATCTATTATCTTAGTGAAAAGCTAGCAATAAGCACCTTGGTAGTACCAAAAACATTTTAAAATTCATCAATACAAAAAAAAAAATTCAAAAAGGGGAAAATACAAAACAATTGAAAAATAAAACAAAAAACTCTCATAGAGCAAAAAAAGATCTCTACCAAGAAGGTGAAAACCAGGTAAACATGCACCTCTTGTTCCAAATGCTATATCTCGCAACACATCTTCTAGCTCTTATACATTTGCTTTCCTACTTTAGTTTGCTTCTTTTACTCATGTATCCATGGATTGAATCTTGTCAATACTAGAAGCAACGTCCTATAGTGTAATAGGAATATCTTGTGATAGTCACCAATTATTCTAACTACATTTGCCTACTATCATTAGTGTCACTTAGAGATTCCTTTCATAGAAAATCTCTCATGATATTCACTAGTTGTTCAAACTACATCTACCTACTATCATTCATGTCACTTTTGAGATTCCTCTCATGAAAGTTCTCTCTCATGTCAGTCACCAGTTTGTCCTAACTATGTCTACCTACTATCGCTCATGTCACTTTTGAGATTCCTCTCATAAAATATCTCTCTTGCATCAGTCACCAGTTTGTCCTAACTACATCTTTCTACTATTGCTTAGTTTCCTACTAAGGCTCTTCTTACAAAAGATTCCTATTTGACTTCAGTCACAATTATTCTAACTATGTCTATCTACTATTGTCACCCTACTAAAGAGATTTTTCTGATACATATTCTAAGCATTGACACTTGACATTAGTCCTACAACATGGAAAATGAAATCAAAATGATGAATCTATTTGGGATATGTTGAGCCTTTTCTTTGTTCATTTTTCTTTTGCTTTATCACATCTCTTCAAGTGACTTGATGATGTCTCTTTCAACTAGGAAAGTAAAGACTGAGGGCATGATGTTTTCTTTATTTTCTATGTGCAGTTTAGTTCCAATGATCTGAACCATCCATATAAAGAAGGGTGTCCACTATAAGAGCCTCTATCTCATATTGGATGGCCATGTGTACCTTGACTACTTTTATATAGATTCTTCATTGACATTGGTCTTTTCCTCTCTTATTTGAGTGAGTTCTCTATGCTATAGTAACTACTAATACTTGTCCCACTAAGTGAATGAATGGGTCACTTCAAGTATACCTAACACACTTCTATCTCAAGTTACAAACACAAGGGCTATTGTAGAAAGAATACTTACTTATTACTTAGCATAAGAAGTATCTCTCGTGTGTCTAGTATGTCTACACACAAGAAATTTTTTGGTCATCCTAGCATTTATGCTTTGATGCTTATGTTAAATTGCTACATTAAAAGGGACAAATGTTCTAATAATTTTGGCTTCTTGTGCCTCAAATGCTTGCATTTAATCTTGACACAACTAGAACATATGTCTTATTCATATTCCTATGATTGCAATGTCAGTGGGAATTGTATGATGTCTAGGGTTTCACTATACACTTAGTGATGATAATTGACTAATCTTGGCAACCAGAGCTAGGGTTGCATCTATTTTATAGTTGAATCTAGAATAGGATTGCATTGCATAAGCACATAGTTTGATTGCAGATCCATGTGCATCCTTCATGATGAGGAATTTTTGAATTCTTTAAAGTCTCATATTTCTTTATGGATGCAAAAATGTTCAGTTCTTTGGTTCATCCTATTGATCTTCTTGGGATACTTGTCACTATCAAAAAAAGTAAAACACTGCATGAGATGTTAGTTCATCCATTCTTGGCATTTCATACATAATTTCATGATTTATCTCATCTACACTACATCCACACATCACATCATATTTATATTCATAATCATAAGCATCAAAAATCTCATGTACAATAAGCTATAAAGATAAGAAAGATGACACATGCAGATGGTACTCAAATAAAAATCTTATATATATATATATATATATGTAAATCTGTACAAAACTAGACATTGCTTGAGCACTATCAATCTCAAAAATGATACAGCATGGTGGTGGCACACTAATGGATACATAGTTAGAGCCAAATCAAAACTAGGGAAAAATGAATCTAACTCTCTCCTTCCCCCTCACCTCCTGTTGGTGGTAGAGGAGGAGGAGGAGGCATCTAAGGTCTCATTGCAGGCTAGGAACCTCCTACCTCTCATGCATATTGTAAAAATCAAGGTGCGCACTTGCTTAGCCTCATCTGATACAACTACCATGTAAGTTTCAAAATAATAAGTTTCTTTGGTTGACTATAGCTAGATCTCATCCTCTTGCTGCTTTAATCTCTGTGTTGCTCTAATTGCTCTCACACCCCTTGGATCTCATGCTCTCGATCAAAAATCTAGGATTCTTTCATTGCTACCCATTTCTGTAGCTCTCCTAGATTATTCTATGCAGTGCAAATCCACTCTCTAGGTCTCCTTAGAACCTTCTAGATCCCTATAGCAAGCTGGTCCTACATCTCCTCATCACCTTGCTTAGCTAATTTCTTGACTGGCCACTTCTCCTCTATATGAGGTCTCTATTTCTCACCTCCTATGGATCCCAAGGATCCCATCTCCCCTTGCTGTTGCCTCTACCCATTCCACTCCCACTAGAATTTGGGTTTAATCTCATCTATCTAGGAGGAATATGAACCTATCTAGTCTTGTGCCTCACTCCCTCTAGCTAAGTCTACTATAGTGGTCCCTAGGGTAAGTGTACTAGTTTTCTAGGTATGGCCATCCCCAATGGATCTGTAAACCTAGGGAAAGGATGATTCCTAAAGTAAGCCTGATATGTAGGAGTCATCCCCCCATCTACTACTATAGGTAGGTAGTCCCTCTATTTCATAACCAAGGTGCACACATCTATCATAGATCTCCCTAGATCTAACCTTAGAGACCATCCATAGTCCAAATATTTTACTAGCCATATGTAGGAGTAGTACTCCTATGAAATATCCTAAGGCCATCCATACTATCGCCATATGCAAGTTAGTGGGAATCTCTCCACTACCTACACAGATCAACTCATTAGTGGTCATGAAGTGAATATGTGCCCCAACTCATAGGGTGCATCATCCTAATCCTCAGTCTCTCTCTAGGGCTGCCATACTAGGGCCACTAGGTCATCAAGCCATTCTCTCCACTACTCAATTTTCCTAAGAGTTTTCTGGGTAAAATGACTTCTATATTTGCAAATATATGGCTCCATGGGTTTCCTTTCATCTACCAAAATGGGTCTAGTAATTGGAAGGTACTCCCACACCCATATCTAGAGAACATAAACCCTAGCTACCATTCTCTTCCACTCATGATATACGATCTCATGCATCTCATAGAATATGTGTGGAAGCATGCACTAACCCCATCCATATCTCTCTGGGGTCTCTAAGATCATCTAGAGCATCTGGCCCCACCCACACTCAAATTCATGCTGGCCTCTATTAGGCATCAAGAAATAAATAATAAATATCCCTAACACTACTTCCAATCTATGTGTATGCTTGTAGGTGTGCACATCTCATCCTAGGTGATAGGTTAGCGCATGATCAACTCCTCTTGAACTATGGATCTCAGTACCTCTTTGCTCATCCATGGCACTGTTTCATACACTACTCTCAGCTCATGGAAGGGTATCCATAGTATCTGGTAGATGTCCTCCACTGTCACTCTCATCTCAACTTGTGGCAAGTGGAATATGTTTGTTTCTGAATGGAAATGCTCCACTAGTGCAATTAGCAGGCCATGATTCACTAACACTGGTGGAATCTGACAAAGCTTCATAGGATAGGTAATGGTATCAATATCTATCTTGAAAGATAACCTACACACACACACAAAAATAATAGGCAAACAATCAGTCTCTGCTAGATTAACATGAAAAAAGAAAGTGCAAAATTGCAAGCCAAATCAAATTTCACACTCAAAAACTTACATTTAACACCAAAATTTGATGCAAGATCTCATGTTCTCACACAAGATTGCACATCTTTGCATGAGGATACACTTTCTCGCATAAGAAGTAATCAAACACTCACTAAAAAATAAACCAAAATTAGGGTTTTTTGCATGAAACAAGGGCATCTCCCATGTTAGAAAACCCATTATACCAAGTGAAGAAGTACATGCCTAGTATTTCTTCACACGAGAAGAGATTGTCTTCGCTCAAGGAGAGACACCCTCTTGCGAGAATGAAATGTCCCTTTACTGATTTTGTATGATATTTCTAGCCTCAAATCAGAACTTTAAAATCAAACAACCAATATTACAAAGATCTGCCAATTTCCCAATAAAACCCAAACCGGGTATGTCCAAATTAGTGCCAAAAACTTCACAACTTCACAATTTTTTAATAAATTTAAGAATGGACATTTTTACAGAAATTTCAGCAATATAATAGCCTACAAAATGACATTTCCAGATTTTTATAGCCTTTACACAACAGCTCACAAATGTAGGGCAAAACTATGCTCAATCGGGCTCCCAAAATTAACACAAAAATGCCCGAAAACACCACAAAAACACTCATAAACTATATCAGAAGTTTAATCATGACCCAATACATATATTCAGCTCTATTTTAACATCATAAAGTCTAAAATACAGCAGCAAACCAAACTGATATGAAACACTCAACTGAAAACCCAAACTCAAATAAAAAACAACCCTGAAAACACCCAAATCAGCACTATTCAGCACAAAGGCAAACTCTATATGAGCATGCACATGGAATGGATTCAAAATCCCATCCTTAGCCTTCCTAGAAACCTGAAAACTCCCATTCTTGGTTCTCCTTCTCCACAGGTTTGGCAGCCTCTGAAGAACAACAAGAAAATTAGCCAGAATCAAGTTGTAGAATGAGCCCAAAATGCCTCCAAACCCCTTAAAAGAGGGCATAACCCTAAATCATGTCCAAGAGGGGTTAATAAAATATAATTTAATAATAATTTTTATTTATTAGTCCATTGGTTTCCAAAGATTAGCCCCTTTTTCCGAAACTTCACCTTTTTGGAGCCTGCTTGCCTTAGCAAAGTTTATTATTTTTTAATTATTTGAAAAGGGGACATGACAAGTCCTCCCCTCCCAAATATTTCTTGTCCGAAAGAAATGAAGGTTGGAATTCTGAAGAATATGTGCTCCTTCCCAAGTTGTATCCTCTAGTGGTAATCCTTTCCATTTGACCAAATGCTCTATGACGCTCCTATTTCTCAACCTTTTCTCTCTTGTATCCAAAATCTCTTCTGGTATCAAAACTAATTTCCCTTCATCATCAAGAGGTGGCAATTCTCTAGATGCTATGGTTTGCTGGCCTAGAACCTTCTTTAAGCAAGATACATGAAAAATATTATGTATTTTGCTGTTTGTGGGAGCTCCAATTCATAAGCTACCTCTCCTACCTTCTTGAGGATTTTATAGGGCCCATAGAACCTTGGCTTGAGTTTCTCTACCCCACTCCTCTTCAAGGTGCTTTGCTTATATGGCTGCAACCTAACAAATACGAAATCTCCCACCTCAAAAGATCTTTCAATCCTTTTCCTATTAGCATATATCTTTTGTTGGTTCTGTGCATGTTGTAGATTATCCTTGAGGGACCTTATTATGTCTTGGCTTTGCTTGATGAAATCACTTGCTTCGGGTACTCTACTATCAGAAAGTATTAGATCAACAAAGGAAAGGGCATCATAACCATAAAGAGCATGAAAAGGAGGCATACCAATAGACATGTGATGAGATGTATTGTAACAATACTCCCCTAGGTGTAACCATTTCACCCAAGCATGTTGTTGATTTGAAACATAGTTCCTCAAATATCCCTCTATCCATTTATTAACTATCTCTGTTTGTCCATCTGTTTGAGGGTGATAGCTAGTACTCGGAGTGAGTTCAGTTCCTGCCAAATAAAAGAGCTCCTTCCAAAAAGAGCTAAGGAATCTACTATCCCGGTCACTAACAATGTTTCTAGGCAAACCATGTAATCTAAAAATTTCCTTGAAGAACAATTCGGCCACTTGTGATGCCTTGAAATCAGATGTGATAGGAAAGAAATGTGCATACTTAGTTAGTCTATCTACCACCACATATATGCAATCCTTACCTTGAACCTTGGGCAACGTAATGATGAAATCCATGGAAATACTTTCCCATTTTTGTTTAGGAATAGGAAGTGGCTGCAACAACCCTACAGGAAAATTTTGCTCACTCTTGCTTTGTTGGCATACCATACATTCCTTAATGTGTTTAAGGACATCCTCCTTCATACCCTTCCATGAAAACCGCTCTCAAATTTGCTTGTATTTCTTGAAGTATCCCTGATGACCGGCCAAAGGTGTGTCATGAAAGGCCCTCAATATCCTCTCCTTAGTTTTTGACCCTGGCACTAAGAAGATCCTGTTCTTGTAATAAATCAATTCATCAACAACCTTGTACCTATTATCATCCACTAACTTATCCAAAATCTTGGTGGCAAATGAATCTTTAGCATACTCTAAAATTATGGAGACTTTTCAATCAACAGAGATAGATGATAAGGAACACGAAGTGGGCTTTCTTGAGAGAGCATCAACAACCACATTATTCTTTCCTTTCATGTATTCAAAATCAAAATCATAAGCTTGCAATTTTCTTACCCATTTTTGTTGGCGATCATTCAAATCCCTTTGGTTCAAGAAGAACCTGCGGCTATTATGGTCTGTCTTTACAATGAATCTCCCACATACCAAATATTGTCTAAACTTATGAAGTGCGTGCATGATTGCCAGCATTTCCTTATCATAGATGGAGTAACCTTTCTCTGATTGATTTAATTTTCTACTCTCAAATGCTATTGGATGTCCCCTTTGAGTTAGGACAGCCCCTATACCTTCTCCAGAAGCATCACATTCAACAACAAAAGGTAAAGAGAAATCTGGAATTGCAAGCACAGGGCATGAACTCATTACCTCCTTAAGCTTATCAAATGTTTCTTGTGCCTCTTCTGTCCAAACAAAAGCTCCTTTCTTTGTCAAATCAGTCAAGGGGGCAGCAAGCTGAGAAAATCCCTTGGCAAATCTCCTATAGTAGCTACACAACCCGAAGAAACCTCTCAACTGTGTAAGATTAGTGGGTGGAGGCCAATCCAAAATTGCCTGGATTTTTTGTTGATCAACCTGTACTCCTTTAGAACTTATAATATGTCCCAAATATAGGATCTCTGTCAAACCAAAATCACATTTAGATAGCTTAGCATAGAAGGATTGCTGCTCTAAGATTCCCAAAACAGTGTCTATGTGCTTTAGATGCTCTTCCCATGTTTTACTATATATCAAGATATCATCAAAAAATACCAAAAAAAAATTTCGTAGATGCTGATTGAATACCTTATTCATACAAGATTGGAATGTTGCAGGTGCATTAGTGAGTCCGAATGGCATAACAAGAAATTCAAAGTGCCCATAGTGACATCTAAAAGCAGTCTTTTCCACATCTTCACTCCTCATTCTGATTTGATGGTAGCCTGATCTTAAGTCAATTTTTGAGAAGTATACAACACCATGTAACTCATCAATGAGTTCATCTATGCGTGGTATGGTATACCTATTTTTTATGGTCTTCTTGTTTAGAGCCCTGTAGTCTATACACATTCTCATTGTACCATCCTTTTTCTTGACAAGTACCACAGATGATGCAAATGGACTAGAGCTAGGCCTTATGAATCCCATGTCCAGGAGTTCTTTAATATTTTTTTCAATTTCTTCCTTATAACCTCTTGGATGGCGGTATGGGGTTGTTATAACTGGTTTGGCACCCTGTTCTAACTCTATAACATGCTCAAAACCTCTATCTGGTGGTAATCTTGGAGGCAAATCATTGAAAACTATACTATGCTTATCAAGAATATTTTGAATTTCAAAATGGAAATTACCTTGATTCTTTGGAGAGCTTCTTGGTTGGATTATGACTCCTGCTGCCCATGTTACTTGTCCTCTTCAAAAAGTCCTCTCCATCCTCTTTGCAGAGACCACCTTAGGTGCTCCATTCGATAACCCTCTCAATATGACTTCTTTCCCATTGGAATGAAATTTAAACTCCATAGTTTGATGGTTCATGTAATAGCCTCCGATAGAGTGCAACCATTGAACACCCAATACAAGATCTGTCTCTCTAATACCAACCACATAGAAGTCATCACATAACTCATAATGTCCTAAGGTCATCTTGAGTTGTTTCACCACCTGTGTGCAAGGCATAGTGAATCCATCAGCTACAGTAACATTGAATCCCTCAAAATCTTCTGCTTTAAGCCCTCTTTTCATGACAAATCCCTCATCAATAAAATTGTGAGTTGCCCCACTATCAAGAAGAACAGTTAACCTTTGCCCGGCTAGTACCCCTCCAATTCAGAAGGGATGGTATCTTGGGACTCCTAATAATGCTGCTAAAGTGCCATCCTTGCTGAATTCTTTTACTTTCTCTTCTTCTACCTCCTCCTTAGTATCATAAAATTCCTCATGCTCATCTGAATCAGATTCTGAAGCAACTTCAATATAGTGCACTTGACCTTTCCCCAAACATCTGCATCCTGGAACCCATGGCTCTCTACAAGTAAAACAAAGCTTTTTCCTTCGTAATTCACTCCTAGTCTCTTCATCTACCTTCTTTTTTGCCACATGTGTCACATCTTTTGGTGGTAGTGTTGGGAAAGTCCTTTTCTGAAAATTTCCCTTATGTTGCCAAAGATTTGGGGGTTTTTGATTAGTGATTGATTTCATAGGCACACAAGTTTCAAGTTGCAAGCTTCTTTTGATAGCTTCCTATAAGGTTGAGGGTGAGAAAGCCTTAACCAAACCCTTAATAGAATCTTCTAACCCATCAAGAAAAAGATAAACAATCCTCTTTTCACTCATATCAGGTACCATAACAGCCACTTTTTGAAATTCTTCTATATACTCATTAACTGATTTGGTTTGCTTCAACTTTGACAATTCTTTAAAGTACTCTTCATCATCCTTGAGGTCAAATCTATCTATCACTCTTTGACTAAAATCTTCAAATGTAGTTACCTAATCGTGACCTTGAGTAGTCATTCCATGATACCACCAATCATAGGCTGCATCTTCCAAGTGTAGACTTGCAAATTGAATAGCATCACTCTCTTTCATGGGGTTAAGTGTGAAGAAAGTTTGTAATTTTTGTAGCCATGCTCTAGCTGAAATTTTATTTATTCCATCAAAAGTAGGTGCTGTAAACTTTCTTATTTTATTTTTGAGCTCTCTTCCACTTGTGTCATGCTCCCTCCTATTCTCTTTCTTGGGCATCAAAGCGTTCATCATATCCACGCATTCTCTAAAAGGAACTGAACTATGAAAGTCATCATCTAAGCCATTGTAAGTAGCTCTTAATGTAATCAAATTACCTGTAACCTCTTCCACTAGATTAATGGCTGGATTTGGTACTGGTGGCTCATCTGCAGGCAAGAAAATAGTTTTGGTTGATTTAGATGGTGTGGATCTCCCATTTCTTCGCTCCTCTGAAGTGCTCCCTTTCTCATTAATAGATGCAATTCCTTGTAATTTTTCTGTCAATATTCACAAAGCCTCTCTAGTTTCCGCCAAACCATCAACTATTTGCTTCTGAGTATTTTGGATGTCTTGGAAGAATTTCTTTGCCATCTCATCTGGATCCGCCATACTTTTTTCTTCATTGGATTTTGTACTTTTGCTTTCAACTGGGGGTTTGATCAAAATTTCTTTATTCTTTTCTCACTGCAAATATCTTTTTTCTCTTTCACTTAGTTGCATGCAATCATAAAATATGACATGCAAGATCTGGGTAGTTGTCAAAACTTGACATGCAAGATCTGGGTAGTTGTTAAAATTGACATGCAACTTCTACAAACCCTCAGGCTGGCAAGATCATGGCTCTAATACCACTAAAATATCCCTTTACTGATTTTGTATGATATTTTCAGCCTCAAATCAGAACTTTAAAATCAAACAACCAATATTACAAAGATCTGCCAATTTCCCAATAAAACCCAAATCGGGTATGTCCAAATTAGTGCAAAAAACTTCACAACTTCACAATTTTTTAATAAATCTGAGAATGGACATTTTTACAGAAATTTCAGCAACATAAAAGCCTAAAAAATGAAATTTCCAGAGTTTTATAGCCTTTACACAACAGCTCACAAATGTAGGGCAAAACTATGCTCAATCGGGCTCCCGAAATTAACACAAAAATGCTCGGAAACACCACAAAAACACTCATAAACTATCTCAGAAGTTTAATCATGACCCAATACATATATTCAGCTCTATTTTAACATCATAAAGTCTGAAATACAACAGCAAACCAAACTGATATGAAACACTCAACTGAAAACCCAAACTCAAACCAAAAACAACCCTGAAAACACCCAAATCGACACTATTCAGCACAAAGGAAAACTCTGTATGAGCATGCACATGGAATGGCTTCAAACTCCCATCCTTAGCCTTCCTAGAAACCTAAAAAATCCCATTCTTGGGTCTCCTTCTCCACAGGTTTGGCAGCCTCTGAAGAACAACAAGAAAATTAGCCAGAATCAAGTTGTAGAATGAGCCCAAAATGCCTCCAAACCCCTTAAAAGAGGGCATAACCCTAACTCACGTCCAAGAGGGGTTAATAAAATATAATTTAATAATAATTTTTATTTATTAGTCCATTGGTTTCCAAAGATTAGTCCCTTTTTCCGAAACTTCACCTTTTTGGAGCCTGCCTGCCTTAGCAAAGTTTATTATTTTTTAATTATTTGAAAAGGGGACATGACAGAGAACTGACATAGAATGCATTCAAAATACCTAAAAATGAGCTAAACTACCTTGAAAAGCATGAAAAATTAAATGTAAAGCAAGTTTATGGAATACTCACTAAATGCCCATAGTCTATTGGTTGACTATGTCATCGGGAGCACTCAAATTGATGTGAAGGGGACCACCATTTTTGCCTCAAAGCTCTCTTCTTCACAAAAGGGAAAAGTGCAAATGATTTAAAAATGACCTTGTGGGCCCTTATATAGGTCTTAACCTAATTTATCAAATTTCTCTAGTTGGCTCGACCCCCTAGCTAACTTGACCACTTTGAATCCATTTTTAGGATCAAATTTGAAATTTGACACACTTAAGTAGTTCAAAAACCATTTTAAAATTTTGGGACTGATGCAATCAAACTCTTGTGGAGTCTAATCTCTTTGATATTTTATGCATCTTGGAACCTTTTCAACTCATAATTTCTTTAAATTTTCCAATTTTTTTTTTAACTCAAGTCAATTGTAGTCAAAATTTGGTCAAACTTGGTCTTTTGGAGCTCAAAATAACTTTGGATTGACTCCAAATTTTCTTCTAATCATTCTGATGTCTTCTTTATTCTTTAGAATCTCATATTTCTTTTGTATCTCTTGATATATTGCTCTACATCATATTTCTAGTTCGTCATCTTTCAATTTTTCTCCTGAGGAGGCATGATAATTACATCATTGAATCTAAATTTCAACTCAATTTGAATCTTATGTCCTCATCACTCAGGGCATCTTGTCCACTCTATTTGGCATCATTTGTCATCTATCTTATCTTTTGAACAACTGATCAATGTTATAATAGTTCTTGTTACAGTTTGATGGATAGGTATTAGGATAGACTAAACCTTGAATCTTAAGGATCAACCCTCATTCTACAGATGATTCTACAACTCATGATAGGTCTTGTTATCTATTTTATCAATCTAGGTATCTAAGTGTTCTATCTGGATTCCTTAAGATTAAGCTTCATCTTAGAGATAATCTTTAAAATCTTATCAATCTAGGTATCTAGGTGTTCTATCTAGATTCCTTAAGATTAAGCTCTGCTCTAGAGATAATATTCAATAGCTTATCAATCTAGGTATCAAGGTGTTCTATTTGGATTCCTTAAGATTAAGCTCCCTTCTAGAGATAATCTTTAAAAGCTTATCAATCGAGGTATTTAGTTGTTCTATCTGGATCCCTTAAGGTTAAGCTTCGTGCTAGCGATAAACATTAAAACTTATCAACTTTGGTATCTAGGTGTTCTATCTGGATCCCTTAAGGTTAGGCTTTGTGCTAGAGATAACCTTTAAAAACTTATCAACTTCAGTATCTAGGTGTTTTATCTAGATCCCCTAAGGTTAAGTTTCATTCTAGAGATAACCTTTACAAACTTATCAATTGGTCTTCATTTCATCAATTTTAGAACCAATCTCATTTCTTGATGTATGGTTCATACTTCTGAAATCTTTGAATCAAACGTGTTGATCACACATTCATTCAAAGAGGGGAAAAATGTAATAACCCAAAATTGGCACATTTTCATATTAATCAATTTTGGTCTATTCAGTCATTCCTAAGTCTTATTTTACTAGGCAATTCTAATTTTGATAATCACTACTTGAGCTAGGTCTCAAATGCAGAAAACCCTAATCTGCATTCATTACACTATTTATTTAATTCCTAAATATTGATTCAAATTAGCTATAATAAACATACTGATTTAATTTAATTATAAGTGTTCATACTTTAATTAAATTAAAATTACCCCTTTAGCTAATGTACAAAGGAATTAAATATATTTAATGTAATAAGATACCTCCTCTTTTTAATTAATGAATGTAATTATTTAATTAATTAAAGTTTATCCATTTATGAGGTCATATTCTCTTTTATTGAATTAATATTCTCTCCAAATGTTCACTTCAGTATAGAAATGGGAACTAAGGGTGAACTAAAATCAAAAAAGAAATTAAATCAATTAAATCCTTATTCCACTCAAAATTAAATTAGCTAACTCCTTTTTCCACTCAAAAGGGATCAGTTAATTCCCTTTTCATAAGGAATTTTCCATTATGGCTAAGTCTCATCTTCAATCTTAATCATTCATTCTAATTGTTCTCGACCATTGATTGATTCTAGGGTTCTATTTAAGAAGCCTTTGATTCCTCATTATGAAGGTTGAATGGAATTTGCATCGAACTTATCCTAGAATATCTGCTCATTCACTCTTGCATATTAATCTCATATAGTTTAATAATGCATCCATTTAGATTAATTATTCTTTCTTATTCTTAGAATAATCTTACATACATTTAGATTAATCTTGCATATCTCATATAACTTAAAATCCTTCATTCTAGAGGTTTGGTTGCTCATTTCTTGTTCTAAGAGAAAAGGCAAAATCCTTCTAGTTAGAAGGCAACAAGTCAAATTGTTGGATTACTAGAATGAATAATCTCATATTCATTCCCAAATGATCTTTCAGATAATGACCATGTTGAAGTGTGTGTGAGGATCAGATGCTTGCATTTCACATATACACATAGTTATGCACAAATCTTATATTGGTGAGAGATAGAAGAACAAAGTGCAAGCACTAAAAAACTAAGTGTTATTATTGTAACACTAGTAACATTGTCTCTAGTGCCACCCATTTCATCTAAGAAAGCCTAAGTTACAGTTGAAAAAGGTGGAACAAAAATCAAATTAGGTTAGGAATCTAGTCCTACATTTTCTCCGAAAATTCAAGGTGAAGATCAAAAAGAAGTGTGTCAAGTTGATAGGATTGAAGTAGTGAAGGTGACTACTTCTCTAGAGGAACAAATTTCTATCCAAACTCTAGTTACATTACTAGCTTCTATGAATCCTAGTACTAGTCAAGATCTTTAGAGGCCAAGCACTGATGCCACACCATTGCAGATATCAAGGAGGTTAGAAAAGATATCTCATTGAGATGTGATCCTAGATGAGGTGATTGAACTACCCAGGTTTGATCTCAATACAATAGCCATTGAGAAAATGAAAATTCTACAAGAAGCTCTACATAGGAAGAAACAACAAGAGTTTCTAAGAAGGGAGCATATGTAGAAGCAAGTGCTTCATGACATCAAAGATATATTTCCTGATGCTTTCAATCTCCTAGCTACAAATGAAAATAAACCAATTATTGAGAAACTAGTAAATATTGTGGACAATATTAGTGATGAAGACCTAGATGAAAATAATAAACTATTAGAATGGTCTAAAAGAAAATTTCACACTGATGTACTTAAAAAGATATCTAGTGCCCTTGCACTACGATAGGTTGATTTCCCAACCAAAATTGAGGATGTGAAGATGGTATTAGAGAATATATTCTATCTACATAAAAAGCTTTTGATGTGAATTTATTCATATAAGAAGTATATAGGGCTATTGACCGACTGCAAGGAAATCTACAATCCATAGGTACAACATTGAAACTATCACCTAGTCAAAGCTAAATTCATTTTCAAAGACTATTTTCTAGTCAAGGTAAGCTAGCCAAGATACAAGCACAAGATGTTAACATTCGTGCTACCTTGAATGGCATCCAAGCCATATTGACCCCATACATTTAAGTTTTGCACAAGCAACTAGCCTATGTTGAAACATTGATGAAGAAATATTCTCATCTTTCCACTCATGATGGCTTAGTTAACCTTGCTACCAAGCTAGATATCCAATATCAATCTCTAGAGATAGGGTGCAAAAATTGGGATACAACATTGAAAATCATAATGGAGATCCATAAATCATTTTTGGATAAACACACTATTAGTGTACCATCCATAAGTGTTAAAAAAGGGGGGTAATAAATATAAGGGGATATAGTGTAGAAATAGGGTACAACAAATATACTCAGAAGGAGTATCATATTTAGATATAGAAATGGAGCATTTACTCAAGGGGAGTAATGGAATAATGGAAGAATGAGGTATGGCTATTATTAGCCATTTTGCAAAATTTTGAAGTTTTGAAATTTTGTATGAGAACTGAGTCATAGATATATATTTTCTGAGTTATGCTAATAATACAAATTATATATACATGACAACATTTTTTTTGCACTCGCATCAAAGGGGGATATTGTTAATCTCATATTAGTTTTGACAAGGCCATGACAAAATAGTTAGTCATTATTTAGCCAAATTATAGTACAAGCAAAGTTATTAGAGCAAGTCGAGTAATCAGTGTGAGCTTAGTGATCAAAGCATGTCGCGCATAAGGTGCTAGAAAATACATCCCAAGTAATACACATAGTCAGTACAAAGCACCAGTGTGTGCTGAGTAGATAGTGAGTGTCAAGTCACTTAGGAGTTGAGTAAATAGAGTATGCTCAAGTCATTCAAGAACTGAGTTAGAAAATTGAAGATATAGTGAATGTCGAGCATCAGAGACTTCATTTTCCAAAAGAATAGATTTGGACATAGTTGTTTGAAATGACAAAAAATTCTATGCAAACCATTTTTGAGCCAAATGAACAATTGTTTTACAATTATAGAAGATGTATATAGATGTATATTACAAATCCCTATATAGTACATGTAACAAATAAAATTTAGGGATGTTCTAAGTGAAGAAATGGATCAACCACAACCATTGATTCTAACCTAACCCTATCCATCTTGTGTTTACTTAATGAGACAAACCATAAATAATTTATATGTGTGAAGGAAGAGAAGGAGACACAAGGGAGACAAATGCTAAGTGTATAGAGCATTCATGGTGTCCATGGAGGTTGATATAATGTTATGAATTATAGAATCAATTTGAGAAAATAGAGCAAAGAAGTCAAAGGACAAAAGAAATACATCTGATCAAAAGGATCAATTACACATCAGGAAAGATGAGATTTGGTATCTAGTAGAGAGGTTCTAACCAAAGGATCAAGGATGAAACATTCTAACAAGTGAATTAGTAAAAATATCTTAACTGAGTAGTCTTAATAGGTTTTCATAAATCCTTTAATGGGGTGCTTGTTTAATTGCAAGTTAAGTCCTCTAACAAGGCACAATTTTATCAGGGCATTGAAATCCTTTAATAGGGTGAGACTTAATAGTATGCGTAAGCCTTTAAGAGGTTAGACCTTTCACATGGTAGATCATAGTTAATGGTCAAACTTCTTGTAACCTTCATTGGCTACACTTTATAGTTGCAATAGTAGAGATTTATGGGTGACATCCCCACTCTAGTTTTACCTTCTCACTGAAGGGTTTCAAGGAAACAAACTTATCGTGTCATGTGTTATTTATTTCATCCTATGGAGGAACATGTGTTGTTAGCTATTTCAATTTATATTATAAATAATAAGATGGATGTGTGGTGAATATTTTTATGGTTAAAGTTTTAAGGTACTCATTCACCCCCTATCCCCCTAGAGTTTACTTTCCCTCCAAACTAAAAACAACAATGCACTTTTTGAGATTTTTCAACTGTGCAACAAAATTAATATTTTACAAGAAAATGAACCTAAAAAATTAGTATATCAGAAACAAGAACATGGTGTTGAAATAGTACAGAAAGTGCTTGACATGAGAATTCTGCAAGTGAGGCTGTTATGTTAAAAATGAAAGCTATCAATGACCAAACACATTGCCAAAGTTAAAAGATAATGTGAAGTTGATTTTAGATAAGATAGAAGAAAATATTTACAATTTTGATAATCAAAATTTAAGGCACGAGAAAGGAGGAGGAGTGGCTTTAGAAAGACTACATGACGGAAACAACAACTAAACAACATAGAGGGTATTATGGGAGCCACTGGATAGAATCCAAGAAAGTGTTGTGGTACATACTATGACATTGGAATCACTCGTAAGTTTCTTTGCAAATTTATAGTCCAAATATCAAATTCTTTTAAGAGTTTCAAGTATTGGCACAGTCTCCTTGTGATGATCCCAAGTGTGAAATTGTTATAAGAGTGTTTTAAGGTTGGCAACCATTTCAACATCCTATGCATGGTTTAGAGGTAATATCATTATGGTAGAGGCTTCTACAAGGGAATGAGCCTTGTGGTTATGAAATTTACATAGAAGAAAAAATTTCTTCTTCAAATCCTTATACGAAAGTTTTCCTTGAAATTATTCTTCAATTCCTTGCATATGCAATTTTATCACCTTGAAAAACTATGTTTCATCCTACTAGCTGAGAATAGTTTATTGTTAATTTTAGTGTACCTAATCTGATGATAGTTTTACATGAATTTGTAATCAACCCAATTAATCAACAACTTGACTTATTTAACTAGGTTATGGCTAGTTTCTTTCTAAAAATATCTGCTATGATATGTTTTTGTATAATTTCTTGCAAATTCTGCCCATTTTTCTTGGTCTACATTTTTTTTGTGAAGGATCTTAAGGTAAGTCATTTAGCACGGGTTAAGTTTTATTTTTTTATTATTTGGATTTTGGAATATGTTTGCAATTGGATCAATTTTTTCTATTTTGCTAAGATGTAATAAGCATATTAAGAAAATATCTCTAAATATACATATTTAGAAGGAAATAGAAAGAGATACCTATTTAGAAGGAAAATAAACAAATATTTACATAGGGCACGAAAACAAAAATTGTAAAGAAAGGGCATGAAATGAAAATAAAATCATAGATAAAGGGCACGAAAACCATAAGCAAAGATCACAAGGGCACAACAACCAAATCATGGAGAAAGGAAATGACAACAGAATGTAGGGATACACAACAATGAAATGAAAGAACAAGAGTATAGAAATACAAAGTATAAAGCACAATAAATAAATGCACTAAAATTACAAGGGTATAACAATGTTTAGAGCTCTCCACCCTCCTTCGGAGATCTTCAACCTCTTTTCTGTGTAACTCTCCACAATTAAGAAAATATGGAATGATTTATGTCATTTTTTTTTGTTTATACTAGTGTGACCATCGCAATTGCAATGCCAACATTTGTATTGCAACAATGTCAGGGATAATTGCAAAAATAAAACAAACAAAAACATAAAAATTCTCACAAATTACATTATCCTCGCAAATTGCCATCGTAATTTGATCCCAAATGTTGTAGTGAATTGACTATAAAAAAAATATTTCTCCAATTGCAAGGTTGGAAGGAGTAAGGAATTTTCTTGTATATGTTGCTTATAAAGGTTTTAAAGTATATCAAATGGATGAGAAGTCTATATTTTTTAATAGTATACTTGAAGATGAAGTCTACATTGAGAAACCAGAAAGTTTTTTTCAGCCTAGAAAGAAAAATATTTTTTTTGAAATTGCATAAAACATTTCATTGTTTGAAACAAGATCCTAGAGCATAGTATAAGAAATTGCATGCATACTTGGTGAAAATGGTTTTGCAAGAACAAATCATAATAGAAATCTATACTTGAAAAATGAATTTGAGAGTAATATATTATTAGCTGAAATTTTTGTGGATGACATCATATTTGAAGGAAAAGATGAAATGTCTAAATCATCTAGTGATGAACTGAAGAAAGAGTTTGAAATGTCTATATTTTGAGAGTTCAAATTATTTGTTGGAATACAAGTATATCAGATGAAGAAAGGTATCTATATTATACAATCAAAATATATCAAGGAGACACTAAAATTTGTTGGTATGGAAGACTCAAGACTAGAACATAGAAATAATTAGAAATAATGTTTTAAAGAATGATGATTCTAAAGAGGCAAATTAGACATTCTACATGTAAATTATATTTAGAAAATTATAGTATGTAGTTCATAATAGACTTGAAATTATATTAGTAGTTGGAATTGTTGCAAGTTTTTCTGCCAATCCTAATCCTAAGAAGAATCACATGATGATTGTGAAAATGATAGTAAGATATTTGAAAGGAACATAAGACTATGTCCTATGGTATAAGAAGACTAACAAATTTGAGCTAAAAGTTCACACTAATGTTGATTGGGCTATAAATGTTGATGAAAAGAAAAGGACTAGTGGTGGAACTTTCTTTATTAGAAAGAGACTAATTTCTTGGAAAAGTAAGAAGAAGAATTGTGTTTCTCAATCCACAACATAAAATGAGTATTTTTCTATAGGATTAAATTTTTCTAACATTGTTTGGATTAAGTAATTGTTGAAGGGTATAAAGGAAGAGATTATTGATCTTGTAGTAATATATTATGACAATACAAGTGCTATAAACATTTCAAAGAATCTTGTGATGGATACTAAGACAAATTTTTTTGAGATCAAGTATCATTACTTGAGAGAACTAGTAGGAGAAATAGAAGTGAGACTTGAATATGTGAATACTAAGGAACAAATAGTTGACATATTTAGTAAGGCATTACCTAAGAAAGCACATAACTATTTGAGAGACAAGTTAGGGGTCATTTCCATCTCTAAAAATAACTAAGGAAAAATGTGTCATTACATCAAATGCTATTCTCAGGATATCATACACATTGATGTAGAAGCTCAACCTTTAGGATCTACCTAAAGGTGTTAAATGATGAAAATGAGACAATTTGTAAGATGAACCTAATGATAGAGGAAGAAAATGTACCAATGGGATTGGTGAAATTTACATGGAAAAGGTTAAAATCATTAACAAGGTTATTGATAGTAGAGTAAAGATCCTAATAGATCTATAGGAAATTCTCATAACAATGTACACTTAACAATATTTGTAACCCTTAATCGGGTAAGCTCCTAATAGAGTGTATTCTATAAGATTAGTTTATTTGTGAGCACCTTTCTCATACCATAGTTTTCACCCTAATCAAGTTTCTAACCACACTATGCCCTTAAGTGTTAATGAAAAATTAGCAAATCATGGTTATGTCAACTTGAACTAAAACTTTCAACTTGTTATGAACTTTATATAAAAAATTTGGGAGAAAATAATATCTAAGAAATTGAATTTAACTTCTAAAATACTAGGTCTTATCTAAAAAAAAAATTAAAAAATTGATTGGTCAAAATTTTGAATTTTAATGCAATAGTACAAAAATTTTAGGAGAAAAATAATAAATAGATGTACGTTTGACCACCTTAATCAAAATAAAATGATAACATTTTTACTAAGATTATAGATATAAGAAGTAGACTCATGCTTGGATGTGACACATATTTTTTTGGTATTTTTATTCTAAATAGTTTATTAATTATGAATTTTTTACTATAGTATTTGTTGGCCTGATTTTTCACTCTCTTTGCCTAATCTATTCAGTAGTGAAAAAGCACTATTTTTGTGTTTTACAATTTGTGAGGCTAGGTAAAACCCAGGTTAAGTTCTTTTAAACCCTAGTGCTTTTGGCAAATTTTTCCCTAACCATTGAAAACTTTTGAAACCCTTTTTGAATTTTTCTTAGGGCATACTATTTTAAAACCTAGGGTTGGGCCTATGGAATAAAGTTTTAAGCCCTCACTTTAGTGTTTTACCTACAGTTTGGATTGAATTCTTTTATTGAAATACTGTGTGAATAGATAAGTTTATCTGACCATTGATCTGGTTCAAATAAATGGGCACCGCATTCCTGCAATTCCAAGATGCAAGGCTTTTACATGATGTAGGCTAGTGGGAAGAGCACATGTAGCATGATCTAATTACATGGGCCTGCTATTTTCAAAGTTAATATCTCTATTTTCCATGGTAATGTGGATGTTCTGGACTAGGTGGCACCTTTTTATTCGTTAGATGATCTGATGAGATATGGTACCAGATGCAAAGGTAGATTGACCATTGATCTTCCCCAAATAAATCTATACCACATTCTAGCACTTTTGAAGTTTGCAAAGGATATACAATGCTGGTAAGAAAAATTTGGAGACATGTCATAGTGGGACCAGAATGCTAAGAAGATATTGAGTCATGCCACACTAAATGCCATGTGTGTTATGATGGAAGTACTTGTGCTATTTTAAGATAGTGATCAGACATGGCAGCATACGAGAGTTACAAGGAAATTTTTCATTGGTCCATGGGGGTGATGCATTGCTAGAAAAGGCAGAATATCACTAGTCATTGATCTTGATCAAATCAACGAAGGGTGCTTGCCTACTTTATGAACTTGCAAGAAGATTAAGGAAAGTGGGATTGCATCATGAAGACACGTGTCCCTGATGATGTCAATGCCCTTGCCTTATAAGCTTATAAGAATCTATTTCTTTCTGTTGTTGATCTCGATCAGATTAATGGCTAGCGCAAGCCCAATTTATAAAAATGCTAGTGGGATATGAGATGCGGGGATGTGCAAGCTTGATGCATGGATAAGGTGAGGTTGAGTATTTGGCTGGTCAAAAATTGATATGGGACCTACTTACATAGAGATTTGTTAGCAAGTAGTCACATGGTAGGACTTCAATTTTTCATACAACTAACTCATTTAAGCAAAATGATTTTTGTTCATTGATTCAATTTGGATCTATAGTTCTCACATGCCTATACTTCCAAGAAGTAAGAAGTGTTAGCTAAGAATAAAAGTGGATTTATGACACATGTTCTTAGTACCAATGGATTCAGACAGAAGTGCCAACTAGGAAGCAATTGTACACATGGCTAGTTATGACTGGATCGAATGGCCAATTTGTCTAGTGGATTATAAAGTCATTGTGTTTGCATCTTTGGTTTGTGAGATCTTCAAGATCAACCACACAGGTTTAAATATTGAAGGTGGTGGCACTCTGCATATTAATGAGACACAAAAATTTATGTGTGTGAAAGAAAAAATAAAGTGTAACATATAAGTTTTTTCTTAGTTGCACCTTATGAACATAAAGATTTTGAAGTCTTTTTTGAGCATGATCAATTACTAAGAGGATTGTGTGGATTTTGGCATGAGTGTCAAGTAGTTGGCTCAGAGATAAATAACAAAATCATAGAGACAAATAAAAGGTTTCCTAGTAAGCAATTTACTATAGTCTCTATAGTGTTTAAGTCTTACATGGTGTAGAAGAAATGGCTCCAAAGAATTCACTAAGTCCTAGGTTGTGGATAGTAGAGGGATTACTTAATAAGAGTAATTTGATCCTGAATATTTTTTCCTCTTGAATTGGTTTAATTTTTTTTGAAAGGTGGCTTGAAAAGAGTAAGTTGTTAGCCTCACATGTTAGTATGTGGAATTTCGATCAAGGAAAACTAGTAATCCCAGGTGTTTTAATGGGTTATGATCAAACCACTTAGGTAATGAGGATAGAAAAGGGTAAATCTGGTAAAATAAGAACCCTAACAATAGTAACACTTTTCTCTAAGGAAAGTTTCAAGATAGCATACATTAGTGCTAGGGCAGTAGAAATGTGTAGGACCCTGTGTAGAGTTTTTGAAGAGGGTGAGGAAGATTTTATACCCATGGGTTTCATGTGTATAGTCACTCTTACCTTCTATTAGAGCACAAATTTTTGTGTTAGTAGATGAAATTTTTTTGTAAAAAGTTGGTTTTGAATGTGGATGTGGTTGGGGAAGTAGAAACTGCCCATTTTGTTATATTTGATAGTCACATTGCTCCAAGGATCAGATGTTTCATAATAAGTGATAATCCCATTATCTTAAGGGGTAAAAGCACAAACCTGTGTCACCCTTTGTGATATCCTTTAGAGTTTTAGCCGTAAGGCTTTTCGCTGAAACAGTTTCAATAGTAATGGTTTCGGTCGAACCTACATGGTAGTTTCGAGTGCCTACGTGGCTCATACTATTTCGGCCGAAACCTGTTCGGCTAGACCGGTTATGGCCAAAACCCCAAGCTGCAATAAAACTGTCGTAAACCTCTTGCGGCTATCATTTTCAATATTGCAGTTTCTAGATTTTTGGATAGCGGGTCAATTGTTTCAGCCATAACTAGTTAGTGGTTTTTTTCCTTCCCAGTTTTTAATAGTTTTTTAACATGTTTTTTGATTAATAGATGTTAATTATACTTAAAGTAGTTGTCTTTTACCTATTTTGTGAGTGAAATACTTAAAATTATTTATTTTTTAATATGTTTAAATTATTTTAGATTGTTTTAGAATGGTATTTAAATTAATTTGTTAGCAAAAATGTAGTTAAACATGAGATAAAAATGTAGAGAAACATTAGGTAAAAGTGTAGAAAAACATTAGGTTAAAATATAGAAAAACATTAGGTTAAAATGTCAAAAAAAATTAGTTAAAAAATATTGAAAAACATGAGGTAAACATGTAGAAAAACATTAGTAAAAAATGTAGCAAACCTTTAGGGGACATTGTTCAGTTTCTAACATAACCTGATGGATCTAGAGGTGAAACAATAATATCTTACGATGAAATTAATTTTGACATTAAATACACCTTCTAACATAACCCTATATTAACTACAATCATAACCCATACCACATTCTAACCATAACATAGGCTCTCTACTAACCAAATGAACCACACTTAGATATTGATGATGTCCATTTTAGCAACTAGTTATTGTTAGGTAATAATGAGCCTTACATTACCAAACAACATGTTAAGATTAGTTAAATGATATGTTTTTAGGTACATTATCCATGCATCTATGTCCTAAGGGGACAGAGGAGTCGTAATAGGTCATACTATTTTTTATAGGTTCTAATAAGTCTTAATATGTATTGTTAGGATATAATAGGTCTTATTAGGTAATGATGATTCTTACATTACCAAATGATGCATAACGACCTCATGATACATTTCTAGGTATTTTTATCCATATATATATATATATATATATATATATATATATATGTTAAGGGGACCTAGGGACTACTACTAAGTCATTACATCTGTTATAGGTTCTAATAGGTATTCATATGTTTACTAGCACATAATAGGTATTGTCAAGTAAAAATGAGCCTTACATTACCAAACAACACATTAAGATCACTTATGTCAACTACATTTTTTTGTTCGTTATCCATACATGTGTGTCTTAAGGGGACATAGGAGTCATAATAGGTCATACTATTTTTTATAGGTTCTAATAAGTCTTAATATGTATTATTAGGATATAATAGGTCTTATTAGGTAATGACGATTCTTACATTACCAAATGACACATAATGACCTCTTATGATACATTTCTAGGTATTTTTATCCATATATATGTTAAGGGGACCTAGGGACTCCTACTAGGTCATTACATCTGTTATAGGTTGTAATAGGTATTCATATGTTTACTAGCACATAATAGACTGACCTTACTATCAACCTTAATAAAACTATATCCCATTTACTTTATTAAATTCTTAACTCTAATTCAAACTACTAAATTAAGTCATGAGTTCTAAATTTTAAACTAACATTTGCTAACTAGACTCATTTACTTATCTAGTAACAAATTTTTCTATCCCTATGTCCTAACTCTCATCTACACTCCCCATAATCATCAAAGCATTTACATCAAAATCTAGAATTTAGTCAAGAATTACATTTTTTAGTGCATGTATACATTCATACACTTAGTTATCATTTAATGAAGAAATTTTATTTTATTTTTATTGCATATACATGTACATGTATGAATATTTATTTTTCACATTTGCATGAGCACGTTACAATGTACATTAGATACGGTCTCTAAGATAATTTTTTTTAAAATGCATATGTATGTTACATGATTGAATTTAGCACCATACATTTAATGTTGTGTATTTATATGTACATGTGTTTCAAATTAAATTTAACTTTTAATTATTTTAATTTAAATACACTTGTTTGTTTATATTTGTATATATATACATGTGCAGATCTCTAGATATTTATCACTTTTGTAGCTTCACATTCATATCCCCATATTTATTTTCATATATACATTATGGCATCTAGTTCTGGGGATCATGCTCCTTCATCCTTAGGGGATGCCAGTGTTTGTGGTGGGGGTCAGAGTGCTGAGTCTGGTACAACATGTAAATCGACCTCCTCCACTCATGATAGATATCAGTTATTTAGAAATACAGTTGCAAGATTATCTCGTGCTATGCAGGTTTTGGATACCTCACTTTCCTCTTCTACCAGCCTCCCTAATAGGGAGAAGGTCATAGTGATGCAAGAGGATTTATTTCGTATGATTCAGATAGTTGAATCATACAACCCTTTTGATGATATGAGCATTGAGACATTTTATTTTTCTTTATCTCACAGTGTCACTGGCACTGTGAAGTACACACTGATTGACACTAAGGTTTCCACTGGCATTGTGAAATCCATGTTTCCATCTTATACAAATTGTCACAGAGTCAGAAGCTACTCTATGACAAAGTGTACTAATCCACTCATCGCACCATTGATGTATCCTCATTGGTTGGCTACTCATCATAGATTGCCACAGAAGGATGAGTTCCCTCTATATTTCTACAAACAATTTTTTGCAGAATTTCATTTACACTATGATGTTGACTATACAGATTATCTAGGGCATGTTGGGTAGGGTCAAGGGAGACTTTCTAACAGATTTAGACTCGTGGACACTCCTGTGCCCATTTAAAAATGGGCAATGGTGGGTCCAAACCTTTTGGTTATGCCGAGAGGTCCATAGATGGCTACTGCAGGTGAGAGTGTTCCTGATAGTTAGATGCGATTTTTTTTTATCAATGTGGTAGATATATGCTACAGTCTCAAGGTACCGCTCCCACAACTGCATCATCTAACACACCTGTTGATGCTGATTATGGAGTTGCAGACATACCTTCTCCTATAGACATTTCTTCAGTCTTAGAGGTGGATGCATTGCATCGTTTGGCATCATAATTAGTATCTAATCTTTTAGATGCATATCAAGCATTATCTACACTCTCAAGGATTCCACTTCATGACATGAGCTCTTAGATTAGACATATTTTGTCACATACAACAGTCCCAGAGGATTCACAGAGGCAGGAGGACATTCTTGCACCTTCTACTGCTCCTATTGCTACATAGGCCCAGGCTATAGAACTAGCCCTAGCTACTTAGGACCCTACAACACCCTCACCTACTCAGGATCTTAGTGCCAGACAGCCTAGTCTATTTAGTTCCATGCTTTCAGATCAGGGCCACACTATTGACTTGGATGTTGATACTATTTTTTCATTACATGATTCAGATATTAGTCAGATCTACAGAGCATTACATAATGCTACGGTAAATATCTCTATATGTTTAGATTTATTTTTATTATAGTAAATAATATGTCTATATGTTTAAATTAATGTATGTGTGTGTGTTTGTGTATGTGTTATAGGGTTTGAGTGCTAGTATGTTACGTTTTGCTGATCTGCAGACACCGACAGATCCTACATGTCATGAGTCCCAGGTATGTTACAATTTAAATATATACATATATTTGATTTATATACATGTAGATCTTGATATAATTTGTTTGTACACATAATTAAGGGGATAGACCCTTTTGGAGAAAAGGTTCAGATGCAACTGATAGACCCTTTTGGGGACAAGGCCCAGGATCAGGAGGGGGGATGTAGCTGGTTAGATCATATGTGGCCTTTTATTTTGTTACACACATCTTATGTCTAGATACATATTTATATGGATAGTTTGATGTTTTATATGTTATTTCCATATGCATACATTTTATATCCAGACACTTTGATGGACATCTTATATGTTATTTTTAGATACATGGTTTATATGGACACTTTGATGTTTTATATGTTATTTCTAGATACGTGTTTATATCATGCACACTAAATGATGTTTTATATGTTATTTCTAGACATTTGATATGGGTACATTATATTCTCCAGATATATGCACATGTATGTTATTGGTCTTTTAATGTACACATCTATTTTATTGATCTTTTGATGTCTTCATCTTTTATGTAACTTATGTATGTGTTCTAAAATATGCATCTATATGTTATTCATGTTTTCAATATTCAAGTTTACATGTATATGTATAG
Source organism: Cupressus sempervirens (assembly GCA_028749045.1). NCBI lineage: Eukaryota > Viridiplantae > Streptophyta > Pinopsida > Cupressales > Cupressaceae > Cupressus > Cupressus sempervirens. Next base: position 384,698,226 of record CM053786.1, read on the forward strand.
TTATTCATCTTAATGCCTTAATCTAAGTGTAATTAACTATATAATTTTAATGGTCAATGTACATAAGAATATAACATATACATGTACATAAGAACATATAAAGACTATGATCACCTAGAAAGAATGCATGAGCTATACCATTTACTTTTAATAAAAGTTAATATACATATGTATATGTTTTCAATTTTCATGTTTATACATACATGTTACTATTTTTAATGCCTTAATTTAACTATAATTAACTATATTTAATCTAATTATATTTAATGTCTTAATAATTAACTCTATTTAATGACATACATTCTTAATTAACAATAATTAACAACATTTAATTAATAAAATATAATGTATGTAATATGTAAGATAGTTCATATAACATATACATGTAAGAACATATAAAGAGTATGACCTCAAGAATGCATGTTACAACATTTAATTAGTAAAAGTTAATACATGCAAGAACATAACGATTATATACAAACATAAAAAATGTATCATATAAGAACATATAAAGATTATATGTACATAAATACATAACAACATTAACAATCTTATGTAAGAAAACATAAACATTGTACATATAAATACATACAAATACTAAAGGGGTTGTCTGAAGGGGAGGTCCTAAGAGACTTGGTCTCAAATGAGATATCTATGTAAAATTTAAATAAAAGTAACAATACATGTCTAATTTTGCATATCCAAGATAAATGATCCAATGTACAAAAATTTATAAAAAAAAATATCCTGTCAATATTAAATATGAAAGTATAAGAGCTATACAGGGATAACTCAACTAGAGCTCCACAATAAGTACATAGGTAAACTAGAGCTCCACAAACAATGTATTGTTATGATCCTCTCTACTTTTTATTATCTCTAGAAGTTTTTCATGTTCTTCAATAGGCAATTTCCACTTTTGATTTCCACGACATCCTTTTCTTTGTACTGCTTCAAATTATAATTTGGTTGCTATAACATGGTTACTGTAGTGTAAAACCTTTTCTCTAGGCTTGTATTCAATAAATTCAATACCACTATCAATTACCCTTGTTTGTTGATAATATGTTCCTTCAATAACAACTGATCCAATTGGATATGACTATTGATCAACATCTATAGTTCCTTCTAGCAAATTGTGTTTTGCTTTTGTGCATCTTAAAAGATAATAGTCCACATTTTCTGCATTATGTGGTAAGGCTTGAACTACAAAAATATCTCCTGCATGTATATAAAAATATAGATAAATATAAATTAATTTTAAAACAAATATACATGTATATTAATTTATATATGTGTATATATGCACACAAATCTGCCATATCTAAATCAGAAATGCGCTCATAATCAGCTGAATATATAGGATCATGAATGTCAATGTCAATGTCAACATCTTCAAAAGGAGGCTTTCTAACTATCTCCTTCAAATCTTAATGTGAAACATATCCATTCCCAATATTTTCACATGCACTCACTAGATTGTCCTTAATGCAATCATCACAAAAACATGTTTTCTCTCTTACTTTAATTACTGGAGTTTTATGGTTTCCTGTAGTCATCACTTGATGTAAACTTCTAATTCTAGGAATCGTTTGACAATTGTAAGGATTAGATCGATCTATATCTATTACAAATACAAAAAAATAATTGTCATATTTCAAAATAAATATTTAATTAAAAACTCAACTTGATTTTAAAAATACATTAAAAATAAATATAACTTAGTTCACCTTTCACCTCCCAAAAGTAATGCTTATTGTATTCATTATCTCGAGTAGCAAAATGAACTTTACACCATTCAACAATTTGATTTGCGCTCTCTATCCTATTACCTGTATGTACAAAAAATATGGATGTATATATAAAATTTTAAATATATGCTACTAGAGTATTAAATATGCACATTTTTAAAATGCATATATTTACCTACAAGTTCATGTTGTCGAAGCGCAGGTTTGATACATGCCCTTGCTCCATCATGCTCCCTTTTTCCATGTCCACTTTCAAAGAAATTCCATAAAAACCTAACATTGGTTCTAGCATGTTGCATTGCTAACCAATTAAATGCTTTTGCAGATTTGAATTGTCCTGTGAACATGAAACATGATAAGTATCTACAATTATCCATGTACATATATCAAATAGAAATAGACATGTCCAAATAAATATAAGTTAAAATAAAGTTAAATAAATGTGTAACTATTTCGTGTATACTAACACGCACATCCATCAAACCAAATTCAATGCTCTGAAACATTTATTCCACGATTTCTGAGATCTTTAGAGAACATTGCAAAACAATGAGCCACATAACTCCTGTCATGAACTCTATCATCACTAATATAGAAATGAACCTCTTTGATGATGATGTGTTCATTTTCATCAAATCTTTCTATTTGATCCACCTCAAATTGTGCATGTCTATAGGTCACTTGCACAAATATTGAAACTTGTTCAGAATAATAATATTGGCTTTGGAGCTCTGTATGAGGTGCAAATGTATAATTCTCAAAAAAATCTACAACTAAAAGTATACAACTAGGTGGAAAACAATTTTTGGAATCATGAAACTGTTTAGCTTGCCATCGTGCACCATGACAATGTTGGATATGTGGATATATCAATGGACGAAACTTAGCCATGAACTCATCATAATGCAATTCACTCTCCTTCAATACAATTTTTCTAGATTTATCTCCTCTATTATTTTGGTATGTCTCATATTCATATCTCATCCATGAAACTGGTGTGGATTCATTAATATTCTCAACTTGCATAATTTTAGAAAATTTGTGTAAATCTGCACAATCTTCACACTAGTTTTTGATGCATTGCACTTTGAATTCATCTGAATCTTCTAATTTATCACATAATATGGACCTCACAAATTGTGTTGTATTGCTAGGGATGACCAAATTAGGATCAAGTACTTCCATAACTTTTTTAAATGATTGCAAGTGTAGACCAAATTCAACATGATTTCTACAACAACAAGTTTCATGCATCTTATTTATGCGTACAAAGGAAGGACATAAACTCTCAAACATTCTCTGACATATTTTGACATTTAAAAATTCTTGTTTGAATGCTTCAAATAATTCACTTTGAGTTATATCTATGAAATGTTTTGGATGTTCAATTTTGGCCCTTATTTATTGATCTTTAATTTGTATGGTATCACGCCTGTTGGAAGAAACACGAGAATGTGTGGTCCAAAATTCAATAACTTATCTTTTTACTTCTTCAGAAATCTTGTCTTTTCGAGGAACTCTACAAATACTCACCTAGTTATTCTCAATGTTATCATCTAGCATATTTCTCCTCTTGATGTATCTCTAGATAGTTCTTCTAGATATATGTAGTACATAAAAAATTGCATGTACCTATTTTCTATATGTCAATTTTCTACTAGATATAGTAGTCATCAATGCTCTGCGTGCATTACTCAAATCACCTCCTCAAGTTGTGTTGTCAATTTTGTTATAAGCATTTTTCAAGTTTTCAACTATTGTTTTATTAATATTATGGGCATGGCTTTTCCTGTTATCAACACCCAACAACTCTAAAACAGGTCTCATGTCTTTTCTCCTAAATAATTTGACAAATAATTGTGCCTGTCCAAATATACTTTTATCCTTGAAATACTCATCCCACATGTTTTGACAATGCTTTCTGATAGTGTTATCATTTATCATATCTTTAGATGGAATTTGGTTTAAAAGTAGTTCTTCATCCAAATCCATCAAATTTTTTATGCTTTCTAATTTGTCTCTATCAATAGAACTGCCATTTTCTTCCTCTTCATTACTTTCATTTTCTTCATGAATCTCATCCTGTTCAGGAATTTCAGTAGGTTAGTTTTGATTATGTTTTGTATGGCCTTTCATTTTGTCATAAACTTTTCTATCATATTTCCTTGATCTTTTCCTTTTACTACCCATTGAATATTTCAATCTATAGAAACATAAATAAATAAATTTAGATTTCATTAAATATCAACTAATGGTTCAATATATAATACATAAAACTAAAATAATTAGACAAGAAAAAAAGAACCTTCAAAATATTCAATCCTTTGCAATATTGATTAAATCTACAGAACAGTTGTTGAAAATTGCTTCAAAATTAATTGTCTATTGAAAACCCTCTTCCAATTTTTGTTGTCCTTGTATATTTGATTTTTTTAAAAAGAAAAAAAAAATTTGATATCAAAAAGTAACATTAACTGTTGGCAATTTATTCTGCCGAGAGGGGTTTTGGCCATAACTATTTCGGCTGGAACTGTTCTGGCCGATACTGTTATGGCTGAAACAGTCTATGTGGCATCCTATGTGGCAGGGAAATAAGAAAAAATCAAAACTTCTGTAAACATCTCACTTTGAAGGCCAATTTGACCCACTAAATCGAAGTTTTTTTTAAAACTAAAAATATACTTTTGTAGTTCTTAGAGTCAAAATTATGATCATATAGTTTTTTTTTAAATTTTGATTATGAATAATGTGTTATAATTTTAAAATATTACAAATAGGTATCTTAAGATTTAGGAAGATGCCTATTCAAAAATAAGAAAAAAATAGTAAATCATGTTAAATTTTTTTTTTTTTTAATGTTGCACTAGAGGATAGAGTCTTCTTCAAGAATATGTAATTTTTTTGAAAAAATATGTAGATTTGATGGGAAAAGTTTGACGGGAGAAAAAAATTGTTAATTTCTGATAACTTTGACTTTGACCAGTTATAACTTCAAAACTATTAGTCAAATTTCAATTTTTCTTTTTCAGTACACTAGGTATACGTGTTAACTCTAACATATTCCAAAATCAAACCAAAATATGAAAATTTGCATACATTTGTTTGAAAGGAAAAAAAAAATCTCTATATTTTTAGTATTTTTAAAAAATTAAAAAAAAAAACTTTAAAAGTTCAAAAATAAATAAATTTTTCACTCAATTTTTTAAAAAAAATAAAAAAAAATAAACTTCATCCAGTTTTACACATTTCATTAGTTTACATCATCTTCAAATTCTAAGCACAAATGCCACTTTTATTTCGTTAAAGTTGAGGACTTTAAATTTTGATATCACTTCTCCTTTATAAAAGGTGACACAGGTTTGTGCATTTACCCTAAGGTGTTGTTTTAATTAGTGAAGAGTGGGAAGTAAAGGTGATTCTCCTAGTACAATAATAATGGTAAAACCCATGAGTTCAAGTTAGTTTGCAATCATCATAACTTATTTTTATCATTAGTGGGCTTACCAATTGCATATACGACAAAATCAGAATTGGAGCCAAATCAGCAAAAGGATGCAATAGAAAGGGATCCACAAAAGAATATTAAATCTACATGATTTTCTATTAATTATTTTTGTTCTTTTCTAGTAGATGTATGTAACTTCCTTTTGTAAGAGACACCTGTCAATCACATCTTCCCTTTTCTTTTTGCAACTCATCTCTATATAAATTAGTTTTCAAGGCAAAATGGAGGCTGATTTCTAATGTTTTAGTGATATACTTACTCTACTTTTGGTCCAAGAAGTTTGAGCAAGTCTTATGATTTATTTTCTCTACAAATCTTCTGAGAATACATGAATATAGAATGATTTCTATGTTTCATTCCAAGGTCAATTTGAGTTAATTGCATACGTATATGATTTTCAAGGGAAATGAATACAAGTTATGAGCTATCCCTATATTAGTTATTTTTGAATTTTGTCTCCTCTTGATTACTTAGTTATCTTGATCTTGTGTGAGTAAAAGCTTGTGCAATTGAATGCAATCCATTTAGGTTGTATATCTTTTCATCACTACTCTTAGTTCAATGAATTAAATAAACTCTCTGATGAATGTGATAAGGTTGTTGTAGTAATGGGAAGGACGTTTTGAATGATGAATTCCAGTAAGAATTACTGTTAATATTTGTTGTAAGGCAACATATTAGATCCATAAAATTGCAATAAACTTTAAACCCTAATGGATTAGGCATTGGTCAAGTTTATTTAGATAGAAGAGAAATATATTGTAGATGAGCATCAAATGCAAAGTTATAATCATTTCCATTTTATGTTATAAATATCAACAAAGTTGGTCAATACTTGTTTGCACGAAATATTATAGCCTTAGTTAGCTAGTATTGCAAAGAATACTTGTAGATCTATAGAAGAATTTATGACCAGATATGTTATATGGGATGTATTTTGTTTGCATTATGTTTGAGGATTGAGGATGAGAATTAGAATGAAAATAAGATAATTCTCATACAAAAATAATCAAGTTAAACCATCCCATAGGTATTCTCACCTTGTTTTTGCAGAGCCTAAAGAGAAGTAAACCATCCTTGGTTTTGTTGATGTTGGATCCAAATGTTTCATGTATGTAATTTAGAATAGGAAATGGCTAATGCTTAGATTGCATAATTGTTATCATTTTGGTATTGAATTTGCTCAATATTTTTAAAACTCCAACAAAATGGTGACTCTACAATGAAGAACACTACAGTGTCTTTGGTTATGCTATATATGTGCTTGTTAGATTTTGTTCAGTATTATGTCTGGGAAGGGTGAATTTTTTTAATTGGTCAAATTTTACCAAAGAGAAACCTATTTCCTAGATATAGCTTATTGACATATATAACCATGTGATGTGTCTTATCTTAGAAGCCAGAGTTGTAATCCTGTGTTTTTATGATTGGCTACATGATATGTTTATACATGATACATCATTCTTTTTTCTTTTCCTCAAAAAATCCTAGAGATATTTTGTTGTTATTTTTTCCCCTAATGTTAGGGTGGCGACTTAGTTACGATTTTGAGCCGGTGCTAGTTCTATAAATAAGTATAGTGAATATGGCTAATAGGAGAAGACACACATTAGCATACACAAGAGCCCATCCTAACATACCTATGTATATTGATTTACCCCAAGGTGGTAGGAAAAACTTGAATAAGAAAAAAGTAGACCCAAACCCTACATGGAAGACAAGAGGTAGTACCTCAGTGAATTCTCAGTACCAGCCAGTTGCAAGGAGAGAGTCTTCGCTTAGTTCTAAATTAGAGAATACATGACTCTTAGGAGGGATTTTTAGTACCCCTTTACCAGATGAAGGAACATACTACGATAAGGATGTTTCACCAGTAGGAGTTAGATCTCCTAGAGTAGAGCCCATAGCTGAAATGAATCAGAGATTAAGCCCTAGGAACCCATCCCAAAATCTTTTTATTTCCAAAGATGTTTCATATGCACAACCTAACTTGATAGATTTGGATGACCCTATTGATTCTGAAGCTACCTCTATAGATCCTAAAGAGTTGCAATCAGAAATAGGATTTATAAGAAAATGGGTTGCTGAAGAAGAAGCTAAATGAATCCATTCAAGAAAGGAAAAGGAACAAGTTATCTTAGATGCCATTTTTGAAAGAGATAGTCTACTTAGGATGATGGCTACTTTGAAAGAAAAAAAATAGAAGTTATTAGAGAAGCCTTCACCCCTTCATAGTGATGTGTTTGGAGATTTAAATTCTCTAAAATTCAAGGTTATAGAACAAGAAAAACTTCTAAGACAAATACAAGAACCAGTTATTACTCAAGTCCAAGCTTATAAGCTCATTTAGGAAAATCCTACGGAACCTATTGTGAAAGTTACTAATAAGGGTAAGGGAAAAGCCATAGGAATTTAGATAAATGAACCCCAAGTTTTACCTAGCAATTTGACAAACCCTTCCATGTCAAAATTGGATATAGAATTGGAGAAAGAAGATCTTGCAAAAGAGCTTGAGAAGATTGAGAATGAAGCCCAAGCTATAGAAACTAGGAGGAAAATATAGTCCATAAAATCCAATTTTTCCTTGGCCTCATGGCCTAGTTTATCACTCCCTGTTTCAACTCTTGTGCCAGTTTCTATTCCATTATTTTCAATGCAAGAAGCACCCTGGATAGCTCCTGCTCTGTCAACCACTATTACCACTCGAGTTCCTTTTGCTCAGTCCCAACAACCACAAAAGATGGTCCTTAATCAAGCCAATGTAGCAAGCAATTCAAATGTTGTTGGTTTCTAGAAGAAACCTATCTATAACAAAATATATAGACAAATGTCATTCATAGGTATTCTTGGTGACCCACATCCTATATCTTTTGACTTAAGAGACAAAGTAGTCAAGTTTTTGGGAATAATGTTGTTACTGATCAAGAACATTTACGACTTTTCATTGATATGCTAAATGACTATGAGGTTGAACATGAGGATGTAGTTATGAAATTGTTTGTTCACTTTTTGGTTGAAGATGCAAGAGATTGGTTTAGGAGATTACCTGATGATAGCATTTATTCATGGAATGATTTGGAAAGCTTATTCAAAGAACAATATGGAGATGACACCAGTGCTGGGTTTATGCTAAATAATTTCAACAACATCACAAAAATCCTAAGGAATCTTCCTTTAACTTCAATGTAAGATTTCAAAAAAGCATGTACAAATTGTTCCAAGTTATGAGGTTAAATGAAGATATCTATCTTACAACTTATTTCAATGCTTTTGATAGCAAGATGGCTTACAAACTAAGAGATAAGGCTCCTAGAACTTTAAGAGATGCTTACAAGATTGTAGTAAATATTGAAAATAATAGAAAAGCATCTGGTAAGATGGGTAGGAGAGATGATCCAAAATTGTTTAATTGTAAGAATAACAATAGGAAGGATGTTGATAGAACCCTTGTTGGAAATAAAACTAATGAGTTAACAATTGCTCAAGTGTTTGACTTGTTGAAAAAAAAAACCAAACTACCTTCAATACACATAAGCCAAACATTGGTGAGAAAGCCACAATGCATAACAATAACTTTAGTAGGCAGCCTAGAATGTAGAATTATCCCTATACCACTTAGTGGAAAGATGGTAGGCTAGTTACTGGTTAGTCTCAAAATGTAAAGGAGAAGAATACATCAGATCCATTGCAAAGAAATTCTGTTAATATGAATGATTATGTACCCTGGTGTATTATTTGCCAATCACCCCATTCTTCAGAATATTGTGTTGTTGCTCAATCATTTGTTTCAGACCATAGTGCACAAAATGAAGAAGAGGAAGCAGAAAAAAGCCATGATGATATTAGTTACAATATGGTGAGTATGTGTAGTAACTTTATAGATTCAGATTTAAAAAAATAGAAAATGATCTTGAAGACAAGAGAATTTCTTATCAGTTGCATCATCAACAAGTGTTCTTAGATAATTAATGACATGAAGATTAGATAAGTGTTACATCTTCTAAAGTTGATAATGTAAGTTTAAGAATGCCTTCTAAAGAGAAAATTGATAGGATCATGGAAAAGATGATTTTCCAAGTGCATAGGAATTACAATATGAGAAACTTAGCAATTAGAAATGATGTTGGGAAACCCTCTAGTATCTTCATAAAGGATATTACCCATAAGATGAAAGATGAAGATAAGAAAGCTAAGGTGGATATAGTTAGGCATAATGAAGCAAGAACAAAGAAGTGGGAACCTAAGAAGAAAGTGTAATTCTGAACAAATGAGGTAGCAAAAGTAATTGTGCAAGAAAAGGGATCAGGTTGTTATGCTATTAAGAAATTAGTAGTCCCTACTACTCCAAAGGTTCTCCTTCTAGGTATGATCATGAAACCTACTACTACCGATTCCCTTGATATGTTATCCATATTATCATAGATTAATGTTAAAGTACCCCTGTCCGAGTTGCTTAGAATTGAGGAACATAAGATTAAATCCTTAACCTGGTTGGAAGGGATTGGGAGTAATAATAGTATAGAACAAGATGATGTTCAACACACCCATTGGTAATAGAAGATACTGGTATTATGTCTCAAATTCCCCAGATGTTTTTAGATAACTCATCAGTAGCATATATAGAAGATATTGACCCATTCTTTTTCAACCTAATTATCAAGGGAAAGACCCTAAAAATTGCATGATAGATTCAGGAGTTTCTAACACAATCATGCCATTCAAGGTAATGGAGGCCCTAGGTCTAAAGGTGGATACTAAGAAAGCCAGCAGGGGCATGGATGCTAGAGAAGTTCTTGTTATAGGGACTATAAATACTTTTCCATTTAGATTAGCTACATACCTTGAGGTAGAATTGACCATGTCGGTTCTTGTAGTTGATATCCCTCCACACTATGGAATGTTGCTATCTAGAAAATGGAGTGTTGCTATGGGGGATAGTTTGCAATGTGACTTAACTTATGCTACTTTTCACATTGGGGATAAAGTTTTTAAGGTAAACAGGGAGCCAAGGGTTAGTCACATTTTGGGGGAAGAAATTGAAAAAGATGCCACTTGCTTTCTAGATACTAGTGTGAATGCATTTAGAGCTGAAGTAATCATCCAAGAAGTTGAAAAGCTTCCTGTTGTTATTGAACATGAGGTTGAATGTTGTCAAAATTCAACATTACTATGGACTATTTTTTTTGATGGAGCTAGTTCTAAAGAAGGTGCAGGGGTAGGAGTAGTTTTTGTATCTCTTCAGAAGAATACATTTAGATATTCTTTCACCCTGAAGTTTTCATGCACAAATAATATAACCAAATATGAGGCTCTACTTTTAGGACTAAAGGTTGCATCTCACCATGGAATTAAGAAACTGCATGTTATAAGGGATTCTGAATTGATTATCTCTTAGATAAAGGGAACTTATGCATCTAAAAATAGAAGATTAAAGTAGTACAGAAATGATGTTTGTGATTAGGTAGAATCCTTTTATGCATTTGGCATTTTGTGGAGAGATAGGACACAAAATAAGATGGCTGACCTATTGGAAAATGTAGCAATAAAGCCACATGAAGTGTCATTTGCAGGAATCTCACAAATTGAGGTTTAGAATAGACCTTCAGTACCTGATAACATTGAACACTGGCAGGTATTTGAGGATGAAAAGGATATTGTTAATTTCTTGTTAAATGAAGATAAGTATCATGGTTAGGAGATGGATTGCAATCACTTGGTTGAGACCATAGATGGGAAGGAAACAATTTTTGGCCAAGAAGTTATACAGTTGAAAACTAACAAAGTACCTAAAGGTATGGTTGTCTTGGAAAATATATTTGATTACCACGATAGGGAAAAATATGGAGCTAAAGATTGTAAACCTTAGGAAATAGAAGAGGTAAATTTGGGAACAAATGAGGCCCCAAAGAAATTTTACATTGGTCAAAATTTGTCAACTAAAATTAAAAAGCTTTTGATTGACTTACTAAGAAAATACATACATGTTTTGGCTTGGTAATATGATGATTTGAAAACTTATAGAGAGGATCTCTTTCAACATGTTATACCATTTAAAGACAATGTAAATACTTTTAGGAAAAATTAGAGGCTAGTTAATCCAACACTAGCCCCCAAAATTCAAGAGGAATTGATGAAACTAAGAGATGGGGGATAATCAAACCAATTAGGCATTCCACCTGGGTTTCAAATTTGGTTCCTGTTAGGAAAAAGAATGGAGATATTAGACTATGTGTAGACTTTAGAAATTTGAATGTTTCTTCCTTGAAGGAAAATTATGGATTACCAAACATGGAAGCCATATTACAATAGGTAACTGGATCTGAACTCATGTCTATGATGAATGGATTCTCAGGGTATAACTAAGTCTTCATGAAAGAAGAAGAGAAATTCAAAACAACATTTATAACTCCTTGGGGAACCTATGTATATGTAAGAATGCCATTTGGATTGATTAATGCAGGTGCTACATTCCAAAGAGAAATGGATGTGGCTTTTCATGAATTTATAGATAAGTTTATGGTAATATACCAAGATGACCTCATAGCTTATTCCAAGAAGGTTGAAGACCATTGTGGGCATTTGGAAAGGATTTTCATTAAAGCATTGGAGTATGGAGTGTCTTTGAATCCTAAGAAATGTGCTTTTGGAGTAACTAAGGGTAAGTTATTGGGGCATATAGTATCAAATGATGGAGTAAAGATAGACCCTAAAAGGGTAGCAGCTATTGATAAGATCCCTAAGCCAAAGAATGTAAAAGGAATTCAGTCTTTCTTTGGGCAAGTTAATTTTTTAAGAAGGTTTGTTACTAAATTTGCTAAAATTAGTAGACCTATTTCAAAGATGGTCAAGAAAGGAGCTATTATAGATTGGAATGGTGAGCCTTCACAAGCATTCCAAGATATTAAAACTACAATAAAGAATGCTCTAGTGCTAAGAACTCCTGATTACACAAAGCCCATGCACATTTTTTCTTTTGCCTCTTTTGATACTGTAGCTATGGTTTTATTGCAAAAAAATGATGAAGGATATGAGCAACCAATTGCATTCTTCAGTAAGTCATTGCAGCCAACTGAGTTAAAGTATGACATCAATGAAAAGAAAGCATACACTTTAGTAAAAGTTGTAAAGTTTTTTAGGTGTTATTTGGTTGGGGCTATTGTCATTGCATTTCTCCCTAGTGCTACTATGAAAGATATATTTTCTCAACAAGAAGTGTTAGGAATAAGATGTACATGGATTAACAGGGTCCAAGAATTTGACATTAAGATGCAGATAACAAAGCTGGTAAGAGGTCAAGGTCAAGCCAAACTCATGGCTCAATCTAATTTGGATGCTAACTAGATAAATATGGTAACAGATGACCTTAGATCTTATTCATGTGATATGATCTATTGTGAGTGGTATACTAATGTTACTCACTATTTGCAACACATAGAGGCTCCATCTCACTTAACTAAGAATGAGAAGAGGAGCACAAAATTGCAAGCCATCAAGTACATAATTGTCAAAGGCAATTTGTGGTTGAGAAATTTTGAAGGGATACTAATGAAATGTGTTGATCAAGAAAAAGCCTAGAAAATTTTGAATGAAATGCATACTAGAGAGTGTGGGGGACATTATATGGATAAGACTACTACTCACAAAGTGATGAGAGCTGGATTTTGGTGGCCTTCCCTTTTCAAAGATGCTCAAATTTTGTTTAGGAAGTGTGATTCTTGTCAAAGATTCACTAGAAAGCTAAAATTTTTAGATAACACTCCTTTAAAGCTAATTGAGGTACAAGCACCATTTCAGCAATGGTGTATGGATTTCATAGGTGAGATTTCTCCCAAATCTAGTACTGGCTATTCATGGATTCTAGTTGCTACTGACTACTTTACAAAATGGGTAGAAGCTATCCCCACAAGAAATGAAACAAGTAAACTTGTAAACAAATTCTTGCTAAGGAATGTTATTTTCAGATTTGGATGCCCCGAGAAAATTGTCACAAATAATGCCATGTGCTTTAGGTCTAAGGAATTTATGAAGTTTTGTGACAAATATGGAATAACTAGGTCAACATCTTCCCCATATCATCCACAAGGAAATGGATAGGCAGAATCAACAAATAATTTTTTGTTAAAAGTCATTAAGAGGACTTTAGATGATAACAAGAAGGCATGGGACTCTAAGTTGCAATTTGCAACCTAGGCTGATAGAGTGACTATCATGAAAGCCATTGGAGTAGCTCCTTTTGATTTGGTGTATAGGATTTAGGCAAGGATGCCTCAGAATAACTTATTGGGACTCTATAATCATATCTAGTTATATGATGAAGATATTATAGATGATATGCAAGAAAGGTTTGATGAGCTTGTAGGGTTAATAGAAATAAGAAAGGAAGCATCAAGTAGAGACTAAAAGTTGTAGTTACAAGTCAAAACATTGTATGACAGGAGGAAAATTAGCAAAAATTTTCAAAATGGAGATCTAATCCTTGTGTGGAATGCCAAAATTGAAGACAAGGGAAAACATGGAAAATTTAACCCAATCTGGTTTGGTCCTTATTTAATTGAAAGTACGTGGGGAGAGGATTCTTATATCATCAAGGACTTATCAGATAACATTCTTGAATTGCCAGTTCATGCAAAATTCTTAAAGAGGTACTTTTCTTAAGGTATCTGCTTTTCCATGGACAGTAGTTTTGGGGTGTTATGTACCTTTGTACATTCTATATATGTTGTAAATACCCTTGTATATGTTTTCTCTATTTCTATGCTTTTTTTGTGCTCCCTGAAGAAGTTGTCATTTTAAAAGGTGAAGTATGTGGTTAGCTCTCCCATAGATTCTTAATTCTTGCATAGATTCAAGTAGTCTATCTTTGCCAGACAGAGCCACTGTTGGCTTGATTTTTCACTCTCTCTGCCTAATCTGCTTAGTAGTGAAAAAGCCTATTTTCGTGTTTTAAAATTTGTGAGGCTAGGTAAAACCCAAGTTAAGTTCTTTTAAATCCTAGTGCATTTGGAAAATTTTTCTCTAACCATTGAAAAATTTTGAAACCCCTTTTGAATTTTGCTTAGGGCATACTATTTTAAAACCTAGGGGTGGGCTTAAGTAATAAAGTTTTAAGCCCTCTCTTTAGTGTTTTGCCAACAATTTTTCTTGAATTCTTTTATTGAAATACTCTGTGAATGGACAAGTTCATCTGACCATTGATTTGGTTCAGATCAACAGGCACCACATTCCCATAATTCCATGATGTGAGGCTTTTACATGATGCGGGCTAGTAGGAAGAGCACATGTAGCACAATCTAATTACATGGGCCCACTATTTTCAAAGTTAATATCTTTGTATTCCATGGTAATGTGGATTTTCTAGACTAGGTGGCACCTTTTAATTCATCAGTTGAGCTGATGAGATATGATAGTAGATGCAAAGGTAGATTGACCATTAACCTTCCTCAGATCAATGGATATTGTATTCCCACACTTTTCAAGTGCGCAAAGGATATACAATGTGGGTGAGAAAAATTTGGACATGTGTCATAGTGGGACCAGAATGCTGAGAAGATATTGAGTCATGCCACACTGAATGCCATGTGTGTTGTGATGGAAGTACTTGTGCTATTTTAACACAATGATCAGACATGGTGGCATATGAGGGTTACAAGGAAATTTTTCATTGGTCCATGGGGCGATGCATTACTAGAAAAGGCAGAATATCACTAGCCATTGATCTTGATCTGATCAATGAAGGGTGCTTGCCTACTTTATGAACTTACAAGAAGATTAAGGAAAATGAGATTGTGTTGTGAAGACATGTGTCCCTAATGATGTCAATGCCCTCACATTATAAGCTTATAAGAATCTATTTCTCTCCATCGTTGATCTCAATCAGATCAATAGCTAGCGCAAGCCTGATTTATAAAAATGCTAGTGGGATATGAGATGTGGAAATGTGCAAGCTTGACGCATGGATAAGCTAACGTCGAGTAGTATCCTACTAAAAAATTGATATGGGACCTGCTTACATAGAGATTTGTCAGCAAGTAGTCACATGGTAGGACTTCATTGGTTCATACAACTAAGTCATTTAGATCAAAGTAGAATGATTTTTGTTCATTGATTCAATTTAGATCTACGATTCTTGCATGCTTGTAGTTCCAAGAAGTAGGAAGTGTGAGCTAGGCATGGAAGTGGATTTATGACACATGTTCTCAGTACCAATGGATTCAGATGAAAGTGCCAACTAGGAAGGAATTGCACACATGACTAGTTATGACTGGGTCGAATGGCCAATTTGTCTAGTGGATTATCAAGTCATTGTGTTTACATCTTTCATTCATGAGATCTTGAAGATTGATTGCATAGGTTTAAATACTGAAGGTGGTGGCACTGTACATATTAATGAGACACAAAAAAATTTGCATGTGAAAGAAAAAATAGAGTGTAACATATAAGTATTTTCTCAGTTCCACCTTACACGAACAAATATTTTGAAGTCTTTTCTGAGAAGGATCAATTACTAAGAGGATTGTGTGGATTTTGGCACGAGTATCAAGTAGTTGGCTTAGAGATAAATAACAAAATCATAGAGATATATAAAAGGTTTCCCAATAAGCAATTTACTATAGTCATTGTAGTGTTTCAGTCTTACATGGTGTAGAAGAAATGGCTCCAAAGAATTCACTAAGTCCTAGGTTGTGGATAATAAAGGGATTACTTAATAAGAGTAATTTGATCCTGAATGTTTTTTCCTCTCAAATTGGTTTAAATTTGTTCGAAAGGTGGCTTGCAAAGAGTAAGTTGTTAGCCTCACATGTTAGTATGTGGAATTTTGATCAAGGAAAACTAGTAATTCCATGTGTTTTAATGGGTTATGATCGAACCACTAAGGTAATGAGGATATAAAAGTGTGAATCTAGTAAAATAAGAACCCTAACATCAGTAACACTTTTCTCTAAGGAAAGTTTCAATATAGCATACTGCAGTGCTAGGGCATCAGAAATGTGTAGGACCATGTGTAGAGTTTTTGAAGAGGGTGAGGAAGATTTTATACCCATGGGTTTCATGTGTATAGTCACTCGTACCTTTTGTTAGTGTACATCTTTTTGTGTCAGTAGATGAAAAATTTTGGTAGAAAGTTGGTTTTGAATGCAGGTGTGGTTGGGGAAGCAAAAACTGCCCATTTTGTTATATTTGATAGCCATATTGCTCCCAGGATCAAATGTTTCATATTAAGTGATAATCCCATTATCTTAAGGTGTTGTTTTAATCAGTGAAGAGTGGGAAGTAAACATGATTCTCCCATTACAGTAATGATGGTAAAACCCATGGGTTCAGGTCATTTTGCAATCATCAGAATAGATTTTTATCATTGGTGGGCTTAGCAGTTATATATATGACAGAATTAGAATTAAAGCCAAATTAGCAAAATGATGTAATAGAAAGGGATCCACAAAAGAATATTTGATCTACGTTATTTTCTATTAAATATTTTTCTTTCTTTCTTGTAGATGTATGTAACTTCCTTTTGTAAGAGACACCTATCAATCAGATCCGCCCTTTGTTTGTTGTAACTCATCTCTATATAAATGAGTTTTCAAGGCAATTTGGAGGCCGATTTCTAATGTTTTAGTGATATACTTAGTTTTTTTTCGATCCAAGAAGTTTGAGCAAGTATTATGATGTATTTTATCTACAAATCATCTGAGAATACATGAATATAGAATGATTTTTGTATCTCATTCCAAGGTCAATCTGAGTTAATTGCATATGTATATGATTTTCAAGGAAAATGAATACAAGTTATGAGCTGTCCCTATATCAGTCTTTCTAAATTTTGTCTCCTCTTGACTACTAAGTTATCTTGATGTTATGTGAGTAAAAGCTTGTGTAATTGAATGCAATCCATTCAGGTTGTATATCTTTTCATCACTACTGTTAGTTCAATGAATTAAATAAAGGCTCTAATGAATATGATAAGGTTGTTGTAGTAATGGGAAGGATATTTTGAATGATGAATTCCAATAAGAATTGCTGATAATATTTGTTGTAAGGCAACAGATTAGATCCATGAAATTGCAATAAACTATGAACCCCAATGGATTAGTCACTGGTCAAGTTTATTCAGATAGAAAAGAAATATATTGTAGATGAGCATCAAATGCAAAGTTATAATCATTTCTATTTTATGTTCTAAAGATCAAAAAAGTTAGTCAATACTTGTTTGCATGAAATATTCTAGCCTTAGTTAGCCACTATTGCAGAGAATACTTGTAGATCTATAGAAGAATTTATGACTAGATCTATTAAATGGGATGTATTTTGTTGGCATTATGTTTGAGAATTAAGGATGAGAATTATAATGAAACTAAGATAATTCTCATAAAATAATAATCAAGTTAAACCATCCCATAGGTATACCCACTTTGGTTTTGTAGAGCCTAAAGAGAAGAAAACCTTCCTTGGATTTGTTGATGTTGGATCCAAATGTTTCATGTATGTAATTGAGAATAGGAAATGGCTAACCCTTAGATTGCATAATTGTTATCATTTTGGTATTGAATTTGTTCAGTAGTTTTATCACTCCAACAATATTTTCAAAAGAAAAAAGCTCTCATGTCTGACCACCTTAACTAATTCAAAACTCTATTAAATTTAATTTATTTTTCCCTTTTAGTAGAAGAAGAATAGAATGTGATGCATCTTTTGGATTTCAAAAATTTTGTACTATTTGAAAGTTATAGCTATTTTTCAATGAGTGTTCAATAAACATTTATACGTAATTCCATCAGAAAATAAGTAATAATTACTTATTAAACTTGTAATTTGACATACATTATATTTATGGAAAGCTAAGAACATTCTTAAGAAACTATTTTTGTTTTATCAAATTCGATGCAAAAGAATTCACCAAATACATGTTTGAAGTAAAAAAACACACAAGAATAGGCCAAAAACATTGTTTTGGGACATTTTTTAAGTTGACCATGTAGGTTGGTATCCAAAGATATAATAGGCCTTATAAAGGTATTAATTTTTGGTTTGGTATCAAGATGGGTGGGAAAAAAGTTTGAAATAGATTTTGAAATGCTTTGAGACATTTTAAAATGATATGTTTTTCAAACTGCCACTTTTTGGCACACCATGATTCTGCATGCTCCTAGCATCTTAGTTTTTTTGATTCAGATCAAGTTGAGATTACTTGATCTTTTGCATGAGTTATATTGTTGGTTCAAATCAAACTAATTAGAGAAGGTTCTTAATCTAATTAGGGGCATATTAGTTCTCATTATGTCACATCAGTTCCAATTTTGTTTAATCAAACTTAATCCTAATGTTCAATTTCATCGCTTAAAATTTAAAAATGTGTGTTCAAATATCTTTATAATTCATGTTTATTCTATTTTTGAATCACTCTTGTTAATATTTGTTTGATTAGGTTTATATTTAATTAACATATTAATCAATCTTACATGTTGAGGTATAACATCAATTGAAGTGGTATATTCATTATATTGAGTATTTTTATTCATGGTTTATATGAACATTGTTTTATGTCTCATAATTATTGATAAGTGTGTGTGTGTGTGTGTGTGTGTGTGTGTGTGTGTGTTGACATCTGTGTATTCATAAATTACTTTACTTAACTAATTGGGCTCTTATGATTAGGAGAGACTATTGTGTTATGATGTTCTTGAATGTAATCATTTCACCACCACATGTATCTACAGGACATGACTTTGTTGTAGCCTCTGTTGAATTGATTTTATCAGAGCTACCTCATAGTAAGTATCTTATATATAATATATATAATATATGTAGTATAATATATATTATGCATTATATATTATTATATAATAGTATAATATTATACGTATGTGTTTAAAGGTGAGTTATACATATAACTTATTATTTACTAAATGGTGATTAACTATAGAGACATGTCTCTTCATGTGTGTTGAAGAGACCTGTCTCCTCTTGTATTTATATGAGATCCAAATTTGTATTTGAAAATCATCAATTACAATAGCCATGATTATACATTTGCAGAAATGATCTTAGTTATTCAACATGGTATTAGAGCCAACCTGCAAATGTAAGAATAAGAAAGAGATTAAAACTTGAAAGGAAAAGAATACTATAAAATTCAAATATATGAATAAATAACTACATCTTACTCTAGGAACTATTCTCTATTGCAAAGGGAGACTACACTACCACTAGAGTTATATGTGAGATCATGTAATATAATTGTGAGATCATAGAACAAATAAACTCTACCACTATCCAGTATATAAAACCATATAGGGGATTCAATGTATGAAGTCCGCAATCTAGATATAGTGTACACATCAAGGAATAAATGAATCATAATAATACTATTTCCTAATTGAACTATTCAAAAGCTAAGAGAAACTAATTTCATCAGTGACCTAGCATGCGTGGATGCCCAACAACAAAGATTTTTGGATAATTGATCGTAATAGTATGTCTACAATATAGGATTATTTTTGAAGCAATAATAGCTTGTTGAAAGAGATATATTACTATTGGAAGGAACCAAAATTAAAGTATATGCATTCTCAATGAATGATAGGATGAAGTGAGCTTCTTGGGAGATTATTATAACTCGATATCATTGCCACTTCTATAGCATGTACACTATCCTAAATTAGTATTTGTTAAAGGAAAGTCGTAAGAACCAAAAATATCCTTTAGTTGACAGTCATGTAGGAAGGTGACCCACCACCAAATGATTTAATGAAAGGTTGCATCTTTGACAAATTGCATGCACCACATGGAGATAGAGAGACCCACTAATATAGCAATGCAGAAAAAAGAAAAAATTCCAAACACACGTTTGACTATATTGCCAATGTAGTCAGTAAAATCACATATAATTGATAATAAGGGAAATGTACATAACATGGAATCCAAAATAGAAGGGAAAACCCCATAAAAACTCATGGATAAAGTTGATAAAAAGGGACTGAGTTCCACTGTGATCAAAGGAAAGTAAGGTCAACTCAATCACAAGGTATGAGTCATGTTGGCTAGCATGTTAAAAATAAATAAAAGTAAAAATGGGACCCATACCATTAGTAGGTAAGTATGAGATGCCTAAGTTCTTGCAAACATTATTTCATTAGTGTAAATATATTATTCTTTGGATTAAATATTATATGAGGAAGTACATAGTAGGAAACCTTTTTGAAAATCAAATATCTCTTTATTGATTGAATACCCAATCTTTAATGCCCCATTTCAATGTTAAGATGTGGTGGAGGTGACTTTTGAAGCCATGATTATTGAAATGTAAGTATATATAATGTATTACATTTCATGTTATTAAGGAATATATTTCTTTAAGTGTCTTACAAGGTAAGAGATGTGCCACCTAAGAACAATTCAAGGGAAATACATAATAAAAGGACTAAAAAATAGATGTTGAAAAGAGAGTGATAAGTAATGAAAATGAAATGTACCTCTCATTGGACTTTGAACCTCATAGGATTTAGGAGTCAACCATCATTAAAGGTTTGAATTTGAGTTCCTTTTCTTTATTACCAATGTTTACAATGGTTAAACTATTATAATAACTATATGGATTATTGGAATAGAATTAGGTCATTAAGAATTAAATATTTCTAATGTTCTTGTAATGATAATTTTATTAATAAGAATAATTATTATATGTGATTTTTATTTCTATAAGAGTTGTATACCTTAATTTTTTCCTCCAAGAATTTTCTTACATCAAAAAGAGGGAGTCTGACACTTCATTAGAGGAATTGAAGGTAAAGGAGCTCTCAAGATTGATCTTTAGGAGCTTAGAAGATTGATCTTTAGAGGGAGTCTGACACATCTATCTAAAGGAGTAGATAGAGGATATGGTTTAGTCATCCTTTAGTGATCTTGATCACATTGATTTAGAGGGAGTAAACCATGTTGTGATGGATTCTCTAGTGATCGATAAATTGTAATAGTCAAGAGGATTGAAAGAGATTGAAGGAACCCTTGTGAACATCATAAGAAAGTTGTGACTTTAATCAAACTATCTATGAGTCTCTCTTTGATAAATGAAACTTGATGTATGAGTTGTAGAATCATTCAAGTGGCATAATCATACACAATCAAGATATTGGCATATTGTGGATGAGTTTGTGTGCATTTCTACTATTAAGCTTAATGAATGTTTGGAGCTTTAATGGATGAAAAGAGAAAGTTGGAACTTAGAAAGGAGTTATCATATTTGGTAAAAAAAAATTCATCAGTATAAGACTGAGTCAAAATTTCACATTGTGTTGTGGAATAATAGTCAATGTTACATTCCCACTTGAACCTCCATTAGAAGGGAGATGTTCTATTCTCAAATAATCTAAGAAGACAATTTTTGAATCTTCATGTGCAAAAATGTATTTTTATCTTTTACATTTAGCTAATTTATAGTCTCTCTCTTATTTGTAATTCTATGCATACTACAAGGGTTATTTGCCTTGAATTTTTTCCTTTATGTTTGAGGATGTTCTTATAGGAAAAGAAAGTTGGTACTTTATACATGCTACCAGATATTCGGTAGACTCAACCTAATGATAGTGACTCCAAATACCTTGATGATCAAGATGGATAAAATAAGGCTTTCATCTTTGATGATTGAGATTATGAGATTCTTCTACATTAAGAGGGAGTATGACACTTCTTCAAAGGTAATGTTAGAGCTAAGAAGATTTATACTTAGAGGGAGTCTAGAAATACATATGGGTGACTACATGATGTTAATGGGCCTACTCCTTCACATATCATGAGGGAGTGATTAGTTGGATAGTAATCCTTGTGTAAAGAGAGTTTCTGTGGAAGTAACTTGAGGACCTGACTTCCCAAGATTGATGTTCAGAGGGAGAAATTTTGAGATACAATCCTTTATAGATGATATATTCTCCTTGAGTAGAAGTGCTAAGAGAAATTCTTTATAATGCACTCTTGTCTATGAGAGAAGCATGAGGTGAAAACTCTTTGTACCACCTCTGAATAGGTTCATGGTGGTTAGTATTTTACATATGATATGTAATGAAAGGTGATGATCTTTCATTGACATATATAAATAGAAGGTAACCATTATAAGATGAGAATCTTATAAATGGTTGACCTGTTATCATGGTTCTTTGGGCTAGATTTTGCCAAACACCATGATAATGAACAAATAGAAGGTAATCTTTATAAGATGATGATCTTGTAAATAATAGGCATATTATCATGAAAATTTTATATATTGTTTTAGACAATTAGAGATCGTTCATAATGAATGCATTATGATTACTCTAGATATTGTTTCGAACAATTAGAGATCATAATATATGTTATGATCTAGTGTTTATAACATTGTGATTGTAGTCATTTGACAAGTCACTATTTCAAAGTGTTAAAGTTGGATAATGTGTTGTGTATATAGATATCATTGATATTAATATCTTATACAATGTATTTTTTGTCATTTCTCCCTTGCTAAGAGGGAGTTCTAAGGTATAGCATCAGTTGAAGTGATATACTGATTACATTGAGTATTTGTAGTCATGATTTATATGAACATTATTTTACATCTCATATTATCGATAAGTGTGTGTGTGTGTGTGTATAGACACGCACACACACACACACATCTACGTATTCATAAATTACTTTACTTAACTAATTGGGCTCTTACTATCAGAAAAGACTATTATGTTATGATGTTCTTGAATGTAATTGTTTCACCACCACATGTCTCTATGGGACATGCCTTTGTTGTAGCCTCTATCAAATTGTTTTTATCAGAGCTACCTCATTGATGATAAATTATTCTTAAGATAAGTATCTTTTATATATAATATATATTATATATGTAATATACTATATATTATGCATTATATATATATATATATATATATATATATATATATATATATATATATATATATATATATAAACCATATATATATACACATACATATATATATATGTATATATATGTATATACATATATATATGTATGTGTATATATGTGTGTGTGTGTGTGTGTGTGTCTTTAAGGGTGAGTTATACATATAGCTATTTATTAAGTAAATGGTGATTAACTATAGAGACATATCTCCTTTCATATTTATATGAGATCCAAATCTACATTTGAAAATCATCAATTACAATGGCCATGATTATACATTCGTAGAAATGATCTTAGTTATTCAACATTACTAATCTTCATTTGATCAGGTGCAGAGTCAATATATTCAGAATAGTTTATCACTTCATATCAATATTTTAACATCATCATCATTCTTTGACTCAATATTTTGTTCACACACTGACTCAAACAGGAGAAAATTTAATCACCCCTTTTTGGTCAAGAAAACTATAAAATCGCTTTCTGATTACTATTATTGAGCATTAAATCATTTTTTCATAATTTATAATCATCAATCCTTGATTAAATCATCACATAATTATTTATTTTATTATATCCTAAAGTTTGGTCATGGGTGAGCCCACAATAGTGGGTGCCATTTTTGTTGCATAGACAAAAGTGTCAATGCTAAAAAAAAATCAAATTTTTGGGATTCATGCAAACACTAGGGTTGGCATGAACCCTATTTAAATATAGCTTTGTGTGAACACAGTGTATGGATTCTTGTGGATACTAGGCTTTGCACAAACATCTAAAAATATTATTTTTGCACGCGTAAACCATCAATTTTCAAAAGACAATAGCTATGATTGCACTCTAGCATTTGGTAGTAAGGATATTTTATTTTATTTAGATGTTATTTGTGGGAGTTCCCAAATTTAAATATTTGTCAAAAAGTTGTGAATATGCTAGAAATTTCTCAACTTTTAAATTTTCTATTATGTTCTTTAAAACTTGCATTTTAAATAATTATTAAAAAAATCAAATTTAATCTCATATTAATTTTTCTTGACACTCAAGTTTTTCTCAAGCGCTCGCCAATGAAAGTTCAAGTGATCTGTTACTTAGTGTAGTTAAACTAGGCTATAACACGTTATCATGAGAACTTATCAATAAAGGTGTTATAATAGTCAATTAGACAAATTCTACAAGGGTGAATTGCCATAGGCTCATCAAGAGTGCATCCAGAAGTGTATATTTCTTTACATTCCTTTCTTTCCAAGCTCAGAATCTATTTTCTTCTTCTTTTTCATTGGCAAATTTTCATGTATATTTAAAATTCTTCAATGATATTTTATTTTTGGGGTTGGGTGGATTTCTAATGTTTAAAGAAGCAAAAATAAAATGACAATAGGTTCATGAAAAGAATATTGTTTGAACAAAAATAATGAAAAATCTAGGTAGTATTCCAAGATCTTCAAACTTTTTGAAGATTAAAATTGAATTATGTTTATCTAGCAGGGTCAATGATAATGATGGTGATGGTGATCCTTGAATGCACTAGTGTCGTTTTGGAGAGGAAATGGTTTGGCAGGTGAATGTGACATTTTTAACATATATTAATTAATAAAAATTTATAGTCATGATTTTTAATTTAATTGAGTTGATAAATATGAAATGCAAAAGTTTACAATTATCTTTTATTTTTTGATTTTGCAATAATCACTTAAAATCCAACCTATTTCTTAGAGATTTCTAAAATTTTGTTCAACAATGAAAATTTTCTTAATTATTTTATCGTCTTACCTATTTCTTAGGAAGTTCTAAAACTTTATTCAACGATAAAAATTTCCTTCATTATTCTATGATATTTTTAATTAGAGGACAACTTCCTATTTTTTCTAACCCTTCTATCTCCTCATTGTTGCATGCACAAATGCATATGACTACTAGTATTTCAAATGTAATATTTTCATAATTTACCATAGATATGAATTGTTTTGATTTGCATCTTAATTAGAATTGCACTATTTTCTTTTACTTAAAATTATTTAAAAGATAAATTATTTTTTAAATGTATTAAAATATTGTAAGAATTAAATAAATAGCATCATTTTTAATAACATTTCTTACAATTAACTATTGTCAACTAATCTTAAAAAAATATTGAATATAATTTTTAACAATAGAAAATATCATAATAAAATTTTAAAAGCAATTCTATTTTAGAAAGAAAAAATAAACTAATATGCAAATTAGAATCAATGAATGATTTGCTCACATAGAATCCTACATAGAATGAGGTAACTAATTAGTTGTTGAGGTTGAGATTAAAAAGTCATTGATTAGTGAAATCTGGTTGATCAAAATTCCGAGAGTCTTTACCTAATGAATAATGAGCTATTTCCCAATTTCCAAGCATAACAAATGTTACGACTTACAAGGAAAGACATAAGTATGTGCAGCCTTCACTTTAAAACCAATCTCAGTCTTAAACCACACATATGTTGTTTGGGGTTATTGTGCAAAGTACGCCAAGAGTGAAGATGAACACGATGATTCTGCCTCTCCTATTCTTTCTTTCTGCGATGCCTGCTCACATGGCAAAGCCTTCCAATTACTCTGATCAGCAATCCCTCATTGCTTTTAAATCTGCTCTCCTTGTGGATCCGTTCAATTCCTTGTCCGACTGGTCTCCCAATCACACCTTCTGCAATTGGACTGGCGTTATATGCTCCTCTCGTAGACAGCGTGTAGTTTCATTGAACCTCACTTCTATGGGATTATATGGCTCCATCTCTCCCTTTCTGGGTAATCTTTCCTTCCTTAGAGTACTGGGTCTTTATAATAATAGCTTGGAGGGCCATATCCCATATCAGCTTGGAAGACTGCATCGCTTGAGGGTGCTTCGCCTGTCTATAAACAATTTGGAAGGTCACATTCCATCCTCTCTTGGAGGTTGTCGTTCTTTACAATCTCTCATACTGACATATAACGATCTAAGTGGGAGCATTCCCTCTGAACTGAGTCTTCTTTCAGATTTAGAAACCATAGCATTAGGAGCAAACAGATTGACAGGTATTATCCCACATTTTTTAGGAAACATGTCTCTTTTGACTATCCTGGATTTGGGTGAAAATAGACTCGAAGTTGGTATTCCGGCCGAGCTGGGTATGCTTACTCAACTTAACAAGCTTCTTCTTGACAATAACAACTTGACAGGATTAATCCCCGCCGCCCTTTCAAATTGCACTCGTCTCCGATCATTGGACCTAAATCAGAACCACTTGAGTGGCCCAATTCCACTGGAGTTTGGAAGGCTGTCAGATTTTCAAGGATTGTATTTGTTGGAAAATCAACTCACTGGAGGAATACCCAGCTCATTGGGTAATTTGACGAAGCTGCACTTGCTGGAATTTGGTGACAATCAACTGAGCGGCACGGTGCCCCCGCTATTTGGGAAAATGCAGCAACTGCGTGTTCTCGATTTGTGGGGAAATCATTTTGTGAGTGGAAGCATTGGTTTGTCCATTCTAACAGTCTTAACGAATTGCACCAGCCTGGAATGGCTTCATTTGGGCTCTAATTACCTCAGTGGCGTCATCCCCACTTCTGTCAGCCTCTTTTCAAATTCGCTCTCTTTTTTAGGATTATTCGCAAATGAAATTGGGGGAAACATACCAGATGAGATTGGTAACCTCACAAACTTGACAACATTAGACCTAAGTGAAAACAGATTGAATGGCACCATTCCATCTACACTCTGTAAACTTCCGAATCTGGAAAGGTTATATCTGGACATGAACAATTTAGAGGGAAGAATTCCAGAAAACATTGGCGAGTCAAAAAGACTTGGACTGTTGTCAGTCAGTGAGAACATGCTTTCAGGGATAATACCAGATAGTCTTAGCGAGCTTCCACAATTAAGAGAACTTTATCTTCATCACAATCAATTATCGGGAGAAATACCTGCTAGTTTAGGAAGATGCAAGACTCTAGAATTAGTGGACTTGGCGTACAATGAACTAACAGGAAATCTACCAGCTGAAGTTGCAGGACTTGAGAATCTCCAGTTCTATTTCAACATTTCTGGAAATTTATTGCAAGGTTCTATTTTAGAAATGAGCAAAATGGTTATGGTTTTAGCCATAGATGTTTCTCATAACAATTTTTCTGGAGGCATTCCTAGTGCACTGGTAGGCTGCAAGGGTTTGGAGTATCTAAATCTTTCTGGGAATGGATTTGAAGGACCAATCCCACCATCACTTGCAGATCTGCAAAACCTACAATACATGGATCTTTCTACCAACAATTTATCAGGTATGATTCCTGTAACTTTCAAAAAGATGAAAATGCTCAAGCATCTCAATTTCTCTTCAAACAAGTTAACTGGAGAGGTGCCAAAAGGAGGAGCTTTAGCAATGCTCGAAGCCTCAGAAGTTAGGGGAAATGCTGGCCTCTGTGGTGGGTGGTTGAACTTGCCACCATGTTCTTCATCCAATCACAAACACCCATCAGTCTCCAAAAAGGTAATAATTCCTTTTGTAGTTGGGACTACAATCTTGATAATGTCTCTTCTTTTGGTAGCATTTTCCTATAGATCATACAAACATTCCAATAGTCCTAGTCTCAAAGTATGGCCTCCAAAAATTACATACAAAGAGCTTGTAGATGCAACAAGTATGTTCAGTGATGAAAATCTTTTAGGAATTGGCAGCTTTGGGTCTGTTTATAAAGGGACTCTGAAAAATGGTACAAATATTGCTGTTAAAGTTCTCAAGCTGCAAGATGAACATGCTCACCAAAGTTTCAGCAAAGAATGCAATGCTTTAAAGAGAGTTCGACATCGGAATGTAATAAAAATAATTTCAGCATGCTCCAGCCTTGATTTTAAAGCATTAATTCTTCCATTCATGTCAAATGGAAGTTTACAGAAATGGATATACCCTCTGGAAGGGGATAGATGTACATTAGGTTTGAGCGATCGAATAAGGATAGCAATGGAGATAGCACAAGGAATGACATACCTTCACCATCATTGCCCTGTTCAAGTGATTCATTGTGACCTCAAGCCTAGTAATGTTCTATTAGGAGATGACATGACCTCATACATAGCAGATTTTGGCATTTCCAATATTATTTTTGGAAATTCCATAGAAGCATTGACTTCTGCTAGTGCACTTAAAGGATCTATTGGCTACATTGCACCAGGTACAAATCTCTCTCTCTCTCTCTATAATATTTTATTTTCTTTATTTATCGTATAAACTATTGTATGCTTTAAATAACCTATGATTAATTTATCCTTCTTTGATTTTCATTATAGAGTATGGAATAGGTGGAAACCTTTCTACAAAAGGGGATGTATATAGTTATGGAATTTTAGTTTTAGAACTACTGACAAGAAGGAAGCCAACAGATGATATGTTTATTGAAGGAATCAATCTACAAAAATGGATCGAAATACATTTTCCAAATAGAATCTCCAATGTGGTGGATAATATCTTGCTTAGAGATGTTCAAGATTCAGTGATGCCAATGGTAATGGAATGCCTTACTCAAATTATACAAATTGGGTTGTTCTGCACAAGGGAGTCACCTCAAGAGCGGCCAAATATGTCTGATATAGTTGATAGATTAAATACACTTAGAGCTGCATTTCTTGGTATTGCTAAACCTCCTCAATTACCAATAGATATCACACCTTTTATAAACAATGAAAGGAACACTACTAGATTAGAAAATGAAGGAAGTTCATTGACATCTACATCCTAGGCCCAATAAAATATTGTTTCTTTGTTACATGTCAAGTGCAATACACATGATGTCCTCATGTACTATTTTATATGTTATTGTGTGTTATGAAAAAAAGTAAAATTAATGTTACAATAGTTCTTGCTTGTGTTACATGTATGGTATAATGTTGGACATGATTTCATTCCCCACAACTAAAATTGTGAGTGGAAGGAGATGTGGGCATGAAGTATTTTAGACAAAACAACAATATAGATACATGATTGAATATATAACTTAATGGAAATGAAAATTTCATGAAAGAGGGATAGAGAATTTTTTTAATTTAATATTATATCTTTGATGTAATGAATGTCATTTGAAATATATTTTATTTTAGTGAGAATTTTATACTTGTCCTAAAAGTTTTTCGATAGGGCATTACATTTGATATGAGATCCTAGGATACAACATTGAGATCACTAGTTAATCTTGTTCCCATATCATTGTTGTAAATTATGAATTATTTAGTTTTTACTAAATAAACTTCATGTGTTTTCTTATTTGTTGTTATATAGAGTTCTTAATATGATATCATATGCAAAAGATATATGATTGACTATGTTTAAGCATTTATAGTTAGAGCGTTATCCAAAATAATTAAATGAATGTTTGTTTGATAAGGATCATCATAAATGAAAGTACATTTCTCCTTTCTTTACTCTTAATTTGAAGCGTGACTATCAAAATATGTTGGTTAAGGAGGTACAAGTGTATGATTTATAATTCCGAGGCATATTTAAGGGTGATAAAGGGGCAATTCCACTAAGGATAGATTTCATAAATGATTGAATGAATTTTGTTTTGTGGTGCAACTATTATTGATGCATTGTGTACAATCTCTCCATTTTCTTGTTGTTGTGAGAAATTATTTCCCCTTAACTTGGTAAGATTTAAAATATGTATTTTTAAAAAAATGTGAATGCTATGGTCAACATATCTAGTTGATTCATTATACTTGAAAAGGATGATGCTTTATCTATTCTTCACATCCTTCATTGTGTAAACAAATTAGACCCCCTTATAGTGATTATATTTGAATATCTTGCATGACAAATGAACATTTGAAATAAAAATTTACCATTTTCCCATAATTAGAATAACATGTATGTTAATTTAATGATAAAAGAGTTGGCATAATGTATCATTCGTATCATTTTCCACTAATTTAAGTCATGGTAGATTTTATTATCTCATTAGAAAATGTGATGTTGAAATGTATATTTTATATGTTCACATATGTTTATAGGAATATCTAATTTGAAATATGGATGTCAATGGTATTTTGTGCTATGTGAAAATTATGAATAGGTGAAATGACAAACTATGGATAAATGTACCATGTACTATGCTATCAATGTGATTAAATTTGATAGAGGTGTATCTTAAGTCATTGGAAAACTTGTACCACCCAAAAATATTTCCCTTCAAGTGTTTAAGATTAAATGGGCAATTGATGAATTTGTATTTGACAAGGTGATATTGGTTTGAGTGTTTTATATAATTTGATGAAAAGTTATAAAGATGAGCAAGTTAGTTAAATTGATCAGTAAGAAAGAATTGAAGTTGTGGAATGTAAAGATAAAGAATAAGAGTGTTCTATCAAGTTAGAAATGGTGGTTGGTAAGAATAGATTTTTTTTGGGTCAAAGTGTGTCAAGAATAAGTTAGAGAGAGAGAGAGAGAGAGAGAGAGAGAGAGAGAGAGAGAGAGAGAGAGAGAGAGAGAGCATATATACAATAGATATAGGAAGAGACATAGTGGATAGGATGGAGATAGTATAATAACGAGTAGATATGAAATATTTTCTCCCTCTGTGTGTGTGTGTGTGTGTGTGTGTGTGCGCGCGTGTGTGTGTGTGTGTGCGCGTGTGTGTGTGTGTGTGCACATGTGCATGTTTGTGTGTGCACGCATGTGTGTGCGCGCACATACATGCATGCATATGAGTGCTCATGCACATGCATGGATGTGTGTGTGTGTGTGTGTGTGTGAGAGAGAGAGAGAGAGAGAGAGAGAGGGAGAGAGAGAGAGAGAGAGAGAGAGAGAGAGAGAGAGAGAGAGAGAGAGAGAGGGGGGGGGGGGGGTTAGGATGGATATATAATGAGAGACATATAAAAAGAGAGAGTGGATAGGATGTTCTAGACAGTGGATAGGATGAAAATAGGAATAGAGTGTGAGAGAGAGACATCCATAGAATTAGAATAGAAAGAGCTTTATTGTCAAATATCTGTAGGAATTTATCTAGTGGAAATTCCTATAAAGTGTGGAAGAAAAGACAAAGCTAACTGAATTTCTTGATTTGATTCTTAAAGGTTTTGTGGCTTCACAAAATGCTTCAATTATAGGATATGCACAAAATGCTTTGTCCAATTTTTAAAAAATATTTCAACTAGATTCAATTGGCATGTATATATGCAAAACCCCTCCTAAAATTTGCAAATGTCCTCCCAACCAATCTAAAAAATGGGAGCTCTAAAATATAGTATGAACATTCAATAATTACATCATACAATTGATAAAATAATTTCCTTAGATCTTGTAGCTGCAATTTCCCTATTTCACGTATACAAAAACAAGCAGAAACTGTAAGTATAGATAATGCATGCCAATATTTGTTAAAAAAATATCTCTCCGAATTGTTTAATAGCATGTTAGTATGGAATGATGTGAAAAAGGTGGGATCATTAACAAAACACGTAAATTATTTGGTGAAATGTCAAAATATGATGTAATGTATTAACTATTGTATATATATTTAAGTAAATTTGTTGAGGCTTTGTAACAAAATGCAATTGATGTGTTCAAATCTACACTCTTTTCGAACCTTTCTCAATTCATCATAGGTTATAAGAAACAAATCAAAGCAAAAAGGATGGAGAAATTTTGTGAATTGAAGTTGAACTATGCTAGTAGTTATTTATGAAAAATATAGCTATCCATTCTTAATAATGTTGGTATCATGGATAATTGTAGATGCATGCCCACATACAAATTAGTGAAGAATAATTAAAAGACTTGAAATACATGAGGTATATGTTTGGATGGAAATAATTAATTTTTTTATTAAATTGTGGATGTACATAATGTGTGTGAAACTTTTAATGTTAATCAATTATGATGTCCAAGCTAAAGTTCCTAGTTTAAAGAATGGCTCTAGAGTTAGTCATATCTAGATAATCTCAATACTACCATTCCTCTAATCATTCCTCCTTGTCATCATCTTAGTGTAACTTTGTATTAATAGAATAATTTTACCTTCCACTAATTTTTTTTTACCTCTTATTATTTTTAGACATCCTTCATTCTACACATGCTTCTAATACCTCTATTATACGCGCTTCTAAACCCTCACTACACAAGTCAAATATTTTGGTCAATTCAAGAATATAATCACATCTCTAACTTTATTACATTTAATTTTTCACATTGTAAATATTTTAAATGTGAACTTTTTACACAGCTATTGTACATTGAATTTCTTGTAGTTGTATTTCAGTTACCTATTGTACATTGAATTTATTGTAGTCATATTTGAGTTATGTTGTGGCAAAGGTTTTCTTAATTGATACATGTCTAGATGTTAAATATGAAGATAAAGTTTTACGTAAATTATTCACATTCATATAAACCCTAAGGACTATGTCCTAGAATACTTCTAATCCCTAGCTTTTATTTATATGTAATATTTTAAAAAGCTAACCAATGTGTTTGTAAAACACTTATGAGTCCATATCTGTTAAATATAATAGAAGACACAGAGAAACTTATAATGATTATGGTACCTAATTCATATATTTATATGGAAAAGTTTTGGTTTGCATATAAAACATCAGTCTGAAAGGTGACACAACTTTGTACCTTTACCTACATAGAAAACTATTCCAAGGATTCCACAAGAAAATGGAGTGGTTGAACGCATGAACATGACAATAATTGAGTATGCAAGGAGCATGAGGTTTCTTGCTGGGTTGGCCTTAAACATGTGGGTTGAGGCTATCAATACTTTTGTATATTTAATTGATAGAGGGCCCTCTACTCCTTTCGGCTATGGTGACCTAGAGGAAGCATGGACTGGTAAGAAGGTGTTCTATTCTTTTTTTAGAACCTTTGGGTGTGAAGCATTTGCACATATAGATTCTGAAAATAAAACCAAGCTAGAAGCAAAATCAAAGAGATATGTATTATTTGGATATGGCATTAATGAATTTGGTTATAGGCTTTGGAATTTTTAAAATTATAACATTGTAAGAAGCAGGGATGACTTATTCAATGAGAAAGTGTTGTACAAAGATCTATTATAGTAGCATGAGAAGAAAGAAAATGATTATGTAGTAATGGATGATACTCCAAAAGATGATATTCTAAGAGTCCCTCATGCTTCGCAAAAATTACAACAAATACCACACACCCTAGTGAATGTTAGAAAGTCAACAATGCTAACTAGACCTCCAGAAAGATTTCTCCCTCTTTGTATTCTATTTTATTAAGAGATGTTGGTGAACCTAAATGTTACAATGAAGTTGTGCAAGTAGATAAAAGGATTTAGTGGGATTCTGCAATGAACGAAGAAATGGAATCTTTTTTGAAAAATAAGACTTGGAAATGATGCAAGTTGCCTACAGGTAAATGCTCTTTACATAATAAATGAGTTTACAGGTTGAAAGAAGGGGATGGAGGTAAGAAGATATTTAAAGCTACGCTAGTTGTTAAAGGATTTGCATAGAAAAGGGGCATTTATTTGATGAGATATTTTATCCTATTGTTAAAATGACTTCTAATCACATTGTTTTAAGTATCTTGGCTATTGAAGATTTGCATTTGGATCATCTTCAAGTTAAAATAGGTTTTCTTGATGGTGATTTGGATGAAAAAAAATATATAGTACAACCACATGGATTTTAAGTCAAAGGTAAGGAGAATCTAGTGTGTAGATTAATGAAAATTTTATATGGCTTGAAGCAGGCACCTAAAAAATGGTATCTTAAATTTGATAGTTTTATGCATGAACATCTGGGTACACTTGATGCTATTTTGAACATTGTGTTTATTTTAAGAGGTTAGATGATGAAATCTATATTATTTTATGTTTATATGTTGATGACATTCTTGTAGCCGAGTCTAACATGGATCACATTAAGGGGATAAAAGAAAAGTTTTCACATTAATTTTCTTTGAAGGATTTTGGGAAACAAAAAAAATCCTTGGTATGAAAATTTGCAAAGATAGGAAGAATAGAAAATTGATATTATCTCAAGTTGATTATATTGAGAAGTTGTTGCAATGTTTCTCTATGGAGAATGTCAAAGGTATCAGCATACCTTTATCTGGTCATTTGAAATTGACTAAGGAGATGTGCCCAAAGACACCAAAGAGGAGGCTAAAATGCCCGAGGTACCTTATGCTTCAGCTATAGAGAGCTTAATGTATGCCATAATATGCATTAGGCTAGATATTGGACATTTAATGGGGGTTGTTAGTAGATATTTGAGTCATCGAGGGCTTGAGCATTGGAATGTAGTAAAATGGATTCTCATATATTTGAGAGGAACATCTAGTAAGTGTTTCCATTTTGGGGGTTTTACTACAGATTTATAGGGATATGTTGACTCATACTTGATAGGATATATTGATACCAGACAAAATACTAGATGTTATGTGATGCAGGAGCATCCTAGGCCTATTGGCAATTTTGTAGGGTGGTGTGGCTTGACATTGGAGTTGGAGGGCTAGGTCAAAGACTAAAGTGTAACTTAGTCGATATTGAGTTGGCTTGGTAAATCATTGATAATTTTTTGAGCAATACTACCAACAAGTACCTAAAAACAAGTAAGATTTTATTTTGATAAAGGAATCAATTCTCTATACACCTCTACTAGTAATCACTAATTGGAAGAAATAATTTGACATGTCGAACCCACCCCAACTAGTTGGCTTGCGAATGTGGACACAACTACATGTCGTGTCAACGTTTAAAGTGATGCACATCACCGTAGATGAAAAAGATGATTGATTGAAAATAAATAATGGAAATTTTATATAATACTACATCAATCCCTTGTGCATTAAGAGGTTACACACATGACTAGTGGGTGGAGATTAAATGAATACCATGTAAGAAACATCGATGGGCCCATAATTTAGAAACTTAATCAAAACTAAGAGAACCATTAGAGACTCAAATTCACAGAGGGTGCATTCAATTCTTGAGATAATTTCATACGAGTCCCTTACCTTTATTATGCAATAAAATTAGAATATGTTATCATATATCAAAGAGTTATGTAATCACACACACACACACACACACACACACACACACACACACACACACACACACACACACACACACACACACACACACACACACACACACACACACACACACACACACACACACACACACACACACGAGATTTATGAATTATTATTTCATAGATGTGAGTTCTTTTCTCACAATAATAGAGTATTTAATTTATAAATATATATAGAGTATATGTATAAATCCATTCAATTGAGAATTATAATGTGAATCATGATAATAATGAGAAATTTTTTGTTGTTAGTAGTAGACATGAGTTAAACTACCAATATTCTTATTTATACTATAAGGTTTATATATGCCTTGGTCTTTTCCTTTGAGAATGTTATTGTATGAAGATGGAGATTGAGATTTAAAGGGAGGCTGACATTTTAGGCAACCTTGAAAGAGAAGGAGAAGATAGAGAATATGATTTAGTCAACCTTTGGTGATCTTAATCATATTTATTTAGAGGGAATAAACCATGACAAGATGGATTTTCTAGTGATCAATAAATTGTCCTAGTCAAGAGGACTGTGATTGATACATTGACCATGTGATTTTAATGGGCTTAACCCCTATGTACATCATGAGGAAGTGACAATTTCCAAATGATCATCACTTGTATTTGGAGAATTTATTGTAAGGTGATGATCTTACAATAACTTCTATTATGAGATCAAATAAATTGAGTAAATGGTGAATGTCTTGCATCTCAACATTTTGGTAGACCATTACTCAGACTATTTGGTGAATATAATTAATATTTTGGGATTCCAATACTCTTGATTATCGATGTGATATCAAACTTTATTTTGAGTACTTGGTGAATATTGGATGTCAATATTCTCGGAGACCAATACTCTTGATATCAGATGTGATATCAAAACCCTATTTGAGTAATTGGTGAATATCATGTATGTTGATATTCTAAAAGACTAATAATCATGATATCAAATTTGATATCAAAATGATGAATATCTTCTGATCAAAGATATTCTTATACCAAGGTAATATATGGTCATGTGTTTATCCTCCCCTGCTAAGAGAGAATTTTGATGTGTGGTAGCTTCAGTTGGATAAATCTATATATAATTATCTATGAGATATAGTTGTGTGTGTGCGTGTTTATTATATGAGATAAATTAATATAATAATAATATATATAACTATGGTTATATTTATTATAATATTTATTAACAAATAGGCATGCCCCTAAAAGGGGCACATCTATTCATGGCTTATGGCTTAACCTTATTAATATGAGGAGAGTTGCTTATTCTTGTTAAATGTAGTTCCATCTTTTCTCTTGAAGGCTCTGCACTGACTAAAGAATGAAAACATGAATGATTTAAAAATTACCCTTTGGGAACCCTTATATAGATTTTGACATAAAAAAGAATTATCTCAGATTTTCATAAAATTGAACCATTACCTAGTTTTGAAATCTTGGATCCATTTTTGGGCTTAAAATCAAAATTAGAATTTCAATTCATCTTGTTTGTCAAATTTATAATTTAATTTTTTTCTTATCAAGAACAACTAACTTTTTTGATGAGGCTTACCATTTCAGGAAAAATTAATCATGTTTCTTCATAACCACTTAATTTGGTCAAAATCTAATGGGTGAATCCACAATAATGGGTTGCACTTTAGTGGGACGAAGAAACTTGTAAAAGTTGACAAATTTTTGCATCTCTATTCGCTATACATTCACGCAAACACCTTAGACATGTTCGCGCGAACATGTACCTAGTGCGTGTTCACGCGAACATGGAAAGGTATGTTCGTACGAACATGCGCTAGGTACATGTTCACGGAAACATGTGGTGAGCCTATTTTTGATGCTTAAAAATGTCCTTTTCACTTTTCCAACCTCATTTTTACAGCAAGTATTGTTGAATGAGCGTTCGGGCGAATGTGTGGCTTGAGAAACTTCTGTCAGTGTCATCTTCTTGTTTTCGTTCTCATTTTCATTATCATGTATGTCAAAATAATATTAATTTAATGTTTTCAACATTTTTGAAGTATTTTTTTTATTATCAAAATAGATTTTAATGTTTTCAATGCATTTTTTTTTGTTTTTAAAACATGTTTGAATGTTATTTACGTTTTTAATAAATTTGAAAACATATTTGAATGTTATTTACGTTATTAATAGTTTTGAAAACATATCTAAATGTTAATTTAATACTTTTATTGTTTATTTATATTAATTTAGAAAACAGAAAAATATTATATAGAAAATATTAGAAAACATTAGAAAAAATAGTAAAAAAATATAATATAAAATTTAGGAAAAACATTACAAAACAAATTTAGAAAAAATATTATGAAAAAATTAGAGAATTTATATTTTAATATAAAATTTAGAAAAAAAAATATTTAAAAATTTACAAAAACATTAGAAAATTTATAATTTAATATAAAATTTAGAAAAAAAATTTATAAAAAATAGTTTTAAAAATTAGAAAATTTTAAAAAAACATTAAATTTTTTTGAAAATTTAGAAAAACAGCATTAAAAAAAAATAGAAAATTTAGAAAAAAGTATTGCAAAAACAATACAAAATTTAGAAAAGAAATTTAGAAAAAAGAATTACAAAAATATTAGAGAATTTATAATTTAATATAAAATATAAAAAAATATATTTAAAAAATTTTTAAAATAAATTTGAAAAAACATTGGAAAAAATATTAGAAAATTTATAATTTAATATAAAATTTAGAAAACAATTTAAAAAAAAAAATTCAAAAACATTAGAAAATTTAGAATTTAATATGAAATTTAGAAAAAAATTACAAAAACATTAGAAAATTTATAATTTAATATAAATTTAAAAAAACAAAATTAGAAAAATGTTTTTAGAAATTTTTTTAAAAAAAACATTAGAATGTGTGTGTGTGTGTGTGTGTGTGTGTGTGTGTGTGTTAATGTTAAATGTATATATGTCAAATTCACTTTAATGTCTTAATCTTAGAATTTTAATTAAATGACATATCTTAAGGGTCTAGATCCTGAATTGTACATGTAAAAATATGGATTAAAATGTATAATTTTTTATTTTGAACATTGATGTACATGTATATTTGTTCATGGTTAAAAGTAGATGTATGTATATATTTTTAATAAAGTCACATTTTTATATGTATAATTTGTGTATATGTTAACTATTGATCTTAATTTATCTTATAAATAAGTGTAACTAACTATATTTAATAACACGTCTTAAGGGGAGATCCTAAATTATACATAAGAATGTAGATTAAAGTGTATATTTTATTTCATAAATGTACATGTAAATATGTTCATATATTCATGTTTAAATGTAGATATGTTTTATTTTTAATGTCTTAATAATTAGAAGTATATAATTCACTATATAATTCAATGACATGTCTTAAGGGTAGATCCTAAATTATACATATATAAGAATGTAGACTAATTTGGATATCTAGGTATGAATATAACATACATGTACATCCAAACCCTAACCCTAACCTAACCAAACCCTAACCCTAACCATTATCCAAACCCTAACCCTAACCTTGATCTTAAAATTTAATTTCTAAACCCAATATTATAAATGATAATAAATACCCTAAATCATAATCTTGAACCAAATCATAAACTTCATATGCTAAGTTCCCTTATCCTTAATTCGTAACCATGGACTTTAATATAAACCCCTAAATTTAATGCTAGAAATTATTTAAGTTCGTGTAAACCCTGACAGTGTCATAAGGTCTTAAATCTTACCCTAAAATTGAGCCTAATTACACTAACACCCTATTTAAAACCTAATTGAAGCCTAACTTACATAAAATTAAAACAAGTTGACCCTAATCCTAAATTGTTAAAAATTACATTTGAGATACATGCACATACATTCAAACACATGTACATACATGAAGTATGACCCTTGTTTTAAATGATATATATGTAACCCATCTTGAAACCTAAACCTCAAAACATTATCATTTAAGAGTAGTATAAATAATTTATTAGGTACCCTTTAATTGAATTCTCTAATAATACCCCCCAAATTATAATAAAATCTTAGAACAACAAATTAACTCTAACCATAACCAAACTCTAAACTTTAAAGTCATCTTATACTTATATGCAAATTAATCTAGGTCTGGATGTGTTACAAATTATCTAGGTCCATGATGTATGATGTATGTTAATTACATGTGTATAATTTTTAATGTTAAAAATAAAAAATTATGTACAACAGGAAATTTAGCTCTTCATACATTTCTACAGATATGGCTTCACATGATATGCTTGATGCAACTTCTAGTGCAACACCTGATGTAGTTCCTACTACGGCTCCTACTGTGGCATAGGTTGATGTAGTTCTAGTTACAACACCTGATGTCGTTCCTGATATGGCTCCTCGTGTAGCTCATGGTGGGGCTCGTGCTATAGCTTTTGGTGGGGCTCCTCATGTACCTTGATGTAGGGCTCATCGTATAGCTCATGTTCTAGCTCTTGGTGCAGCTCACATTCCAGGTTAGGCTACACCTACAGCTCTTGCTAGAGGTCCTGCTGCACCACCTCCATGCATCGATATCGATGCATTATTTGCATTTTCAGAGCATGAGGTTGCTAGACTGCAGCACTCTATATTGACCTCTGATGATGGTCTTTATAGAGACATATGTACTACGATATGCAAGAGTTTAT
The DNA here is from genome assembly GCA_028749045.1 of Cupressus sempervirens. Classification (NCBI taxonomy): domain Eukaryota; kingdom Viridiplantae; phylum Streptophyta; class Pinopsida; order Cupressales; family Cupressaceae; genus Cupressus; species Cupressus sempervirens. The sequence continues at coordinate 384,738,127 of CM053786.1, forward strand.
AGGATTTGATAGCTAGGTTTAGAGGTCACCATTCATTTACTCCTGCCATATTAGCTTCCATATATAGGGAGCTTAGGGATGAGGTTTCAAGAGATGCATCATTTGATGACGTCAAGAGGGTAGCCCCCAAAGACATCATCTAGAGAGAGCTATTTCCAGCTTATGAGGGGACACAAGGTAGGGTGAGAGGCTACATAGTCACCTGATGCAGAGACCCTATTATTGCTAGCATGATCTATCCATGATTTTTAGCTGCATATGGTTGTTATCCTAATAATGACCAAATACCCCTTTATTTTGCATGATAGTTGTACGCTGAGTTTTGTATAGGGCTCAACGTCAACAACTTGGATATTCCTGATTATTATAGATAGGGGCATGGTCGGATCGCAGATCGTGACCAGTACCATTGTGTAGATCATCTACCACCTACAGATCTTAGACAATTTTTTGGACCGAGGATGCCTCTTGTGATTCCTACACATGCACCTATTGCAGATAGAGTCATCATTGCTTCCCAGAGGGAAGTAATTGACACTATTGGGCACATTGCATTTGTGGCAGCTAGTATCACATCAGATTATATTGGTCGTTATCTTCATAGTTGACATCCTCATCCACTTGGTCGACCATCTTCACAAGCATCTAATAGAACTTCAGGTGCCTCCTCTGATGATGCATATAGAGTTGCTAGGCTACCACTACCAGGCCATATTCATGGTCTTTCAGGATAGCAGACGCATATGGATATGGCATTGTATTTTTTGGAGGATATGTTGCACTTTATTAGCTATATTTTTGATACATAGAGGATTCTAGTACACGCGGTGATGGATGTTGTTAGACAGCATCAGAGCCCCAACATAGTTCCACAGACATAGGCCACCACACCAGTGAGAGATGATACACCTGTGTGTAGCTCACAACATTCGTCACCACACTCATGACACTCTACAGATGAGTTGAGCATATGAGTTGGAGATGTCCATATCACATTTGAGGGCCTTGATGATATTGGTGAGCAGTTGTGAGGCCTATCTGAGATTGATACTAGTTCGACCTTGGGTATTTCATCATACATGGACATGTTTTTTGGACCCGGAAGCACTGATTCTACACCAAATGTACCCAGGCAGTTACACATTCCACTTCACTTAGATTTACTAGTAGATGGACATGGAGTTTCAGGCTCAGGTGCATCAGTAGATGATATGATGGAGTCTACTGATCATCCTCCACCTCCAGAGACCCAGGTACATATATAATTTATTTTTAATTTTAAATATATATGAAATTAAAAAATATGTTCATTTATTGAAAAATTGAGTTCAGATATATATGTAGATATTTAATTTAATCTTTAACTCGTAATAAATCATGTAGGCACAAGTTGCTAAGCACATGGTTACACATACTGTTGGTTTAGGGCATCATATACATGAGAGAGATGATTCTATTGAGGCACCTGATAGTGCTCAGGTACTTGAGTTTTAAATAGTTTGTTTAAAGTTATTTAAATATTTTGAAAACTAGATATATATCTACATATATGCAAATTTGTATTTAATTTGAATGTATATGTACATGATGCACATATGTATATATATGTTTTAAAGATAGAACTCTAACACATGTATGTATATATGTATATATATTTGCAGGGCTTGGTTGATGCACCTCGGCGAGAGGATGTAGATGAGACTTGATTATAGGATCATTCTATTCGTATGCGTCTTGAGGGGTCCTTCTAGTGGTAGATCAGATTTATATATTTTTTGATGCATATATATTGGAGGTCGAGTTTAAATGTACACATGTATTTCAGTTCCTTGATGACATGCATGTACTTTCACTATTTATTTGATTATTGAGTATTTCAGTGTTAGATACCATCACATGTACGTATATATGACTTTTTTATATTTTTCTACATACGTATATTTATTCAAAATTTACCATTTGCATTTCAGATAGATAGAGATATATTAGATCTGTAGATGTTTATTCTTGAGACGTGTATATGTCTACATATGTGTATTTTTTTGTGTTATAGCTATAGAACATAATCTTGAGACACGTGTGTACATGTATATCAATTATCAATTAGTAAGAAGTTAGAAAGATACATATTTCTTAAATTATCAATTACTAACCTGCTAAAGATAAATATTAGTTTTATGTGGATAAAAATATGTTAATTAGGTAAGCCAATACATTATTTTAGAGAAATTTTACAAAATATTTAATATTAAAAAAATATATTAATTTAAACTAATTTAAACTTTAAGAGTACATGATCGTAGATGTAATAAAGTAACATTAAAATATATAGTTTTTTAATAAATTGACCTAAATGATAACTATGAACTTATAATCTTACAATTTTAAAAACACATACTTTAATTTTCACTTATGAAATTCAATCTAGTTTTAAAACAAGTTGATAAATGAATTTAAATTATTAAATTCATCCATGGTACAATTAATTTAAATTATTAAATTATATAATTTTTTAATAAACTAAATTTGATAATCAATTACTAACTTGCTAAAGATAAATATTAGTTTTATGTGGATAAAAATATGTTAATTAGGTAAGCCAATACATTATTTTAGAGAACTTTTAGGAAATATAATATTAAAGAAATATATTAATTTAAACTAATTTAAACTTTAAGAGTACATGACCGTAGATGTAATAAAGTAACATTAAATATATAGTTTTTTTAATAAAGTGACCTAAATGATAACTATAAACTTATAATCTTACAATTTTAAAAACACATACTTTAATTTTCACTTATGAAATTCAATCTAATTTGAAAACAAGTTGATAAATGAATTTAAATTATTAAATTCATCCATGGTACAATTAATTTAAATTATTAAATTATATAATTTTTTAATAAACTAAATTTGATAATTAAGAACTTATGATCATACAATTAAAAATGCATTTAATTCAAGATGAAATTCAATAGTTTGAAAAAAAGTTGATATTTAAGAATTGTAACATAGATAATGAAATTGTGTAAGTTTGAAATTGTAACATAGATAATGAAAGTGTTGAAGTATGAAAAATACATAGAGGGTATGCAAGACAAGCAAGAAATGTTTGAAGTATGTGATGCAATCCCTAATTTGTGTCCCAAAGAACTAATTGGTTTTGGAGTTCTTGGGAAACCTATTGGCCAGCGTTCAAAGGAAATCAATGTGTTCATGCAAGGGCCACATTTCTTCTACTATGAGAATGATGCTTTTGCATCGAACAATATTTGGAAGAAAATATTCAAACAATTTAATAGTGTTGAACAAGAGTTGGTGGACTCAATGTTCTTTTCAGCTTCCAGAAGAGCAAGAGGCTATGTGCATAACCTTCTAATAGAAGAGCAATTTCAAGCAGAAACTTTCCCCCCATGACTATTTAGGAAGCACTTCCACAAATAAAAAAGTATTGGCCTTCATGGGATCAGACGACAAAAAATAATTCCATAGACTCAAGATGATGTGGCACTGTCCTTATTGATCAATTGAGAGTTATAATCAGAATGCATGAGGGCAACTACAAGATAGTGCACAGAAATATATACTTCAAAAGTGTGAAGAGTGGAATTTGGTATGGGTGGGGCCAGGTGATCTCCTCCCTCTAGAGCTCCATGAGATAGAGCTTATATTAAAATTTGATAGAGATCACACTCGTGGAACTTCTTGTCTGACTGACCGCTTGTGTTATTTAGGTAATTCATTCTAAACAGATACAATTGCATATCATTTATCAGTCTTGAAAACATTATATCTTGATGGCGTCAGAGTACTTTCTTTGTTTTCTAGTATTGGTGGAGTAGAAATTGCTCTTCATCGATTTGGAATATATTTAAGTTGTGTTGTATTTGTTTTAAATTATGATTTTCCTCGCATTGTGATGGAAGTGAGAGAAATAATACACTCAAAAGCCTCAACTAATATTTTTTCCTGATCAATGTGTAGGCTCATTTTTTTTGTAAATAACTCAACATTAATAGACTACTTGAAAAATGGAAAAGGATTTTAACCAGAACAAAATGTTCTCTACTGATTTTAAATTGTCAAATCAAAGGATTACATACCCTAACTAAGAATACTATTTTTTTTTCATTTTCAAATTAATTTTATAAAGGTCTACAATCAGAAAATATTTTATTTTTTAACGAGAGTTCAATTTTCAGTCATCCAACAAATTTTTTTGAACTGACTCTAAAGTGGTTTGGCATGGAAGCTTATCGTAATAATAATGTTTCTGATCTTCTTTAATAGATGGTTTTTAATTATAACTTTTGTACGACCTCCATGGGTTTAGAAAGTATGTGTTTTGTTTTACAATGATACAAAATCACCATATTTATTGTTTGCAACTACTTGAATTTTCTTAGAACTTTTTAAGGTGGAGTATTATTAAATTCATCCATGGTACAATTAATTTAAATTATTAAATTATATAATTTTTTAATAAACTAATGAAAATTAAGAACTTATGATCATACAATTAATCTAAACACATTTAATTCAAGATGAAATTCAATAGTTTGAAAAGAAGTTGATATTTAAGAATTGTAACATAGATCATAATTCAACAGTTTAAATTCATCCATAGTAAAATTAATAGTATAGTTTTTAAATAAACTAATAATAACTAAAACTCAGATATTCAGATTAAAAACACAATTTCACCAAAGTTGATATTCACAATTTCACCATAGTACAATTGAAAACACATTTCACCAAAGTTGATATTCAGATTATTATAAAATAAATCTCAAAGGTCTAATCAACCATGATGTACAAAGTTCTAATCAACCATGATGTACACTTATAACATGCAATATGTTTTCATGATCTTCACTGTCTAGTCTCCACTTGCGACATACACACTTAAGTTTTACTAGATGCAGACAAAGCCTTGTAGCAACGACCACGTAGCTGTATTGTAAAACTTTGTTGTCAGGTTGATAATCAACAAAGTGTATTCCATGTTGGACTATTTTCTCTTGCTTCAAATATGTTCCCTCTATCACAACAGAACATGTATCAAAAATTTAAGTGTTTTAAAATTTGACAGATATGAAGTTACCTAGATATATTTATTTATTTAAATATATATGTGCATGTACATGTATAAGTATAATTTACCTATAGGGAACAACATTCCATCACTTTCTTCAGGGTCATATAACTTTGTCCTCTCTGTAGTACATCACAATAAATAATAACTGACACATTCATGATTTCCAGGCTCAGCAATCACTGCAAAGACATCTCCTGCATAACAAGTATACATGAATGCATGTGTACAATATATATAAGACAATTGAAATCGATAATTAAATAAGAAGTTGAGATTAATTTTTATGATACTCACCCACTTTTGCCAATCTAGAGATATGATTATAATCATCAGAAATCAATGGAATACTATCAAAATTTTCATCTTCTTTATCAAATGTATCAGTAACATCAAGTGGTACTGAAATCCATGCACCTATATATCCATGTGTCTGATTGATGCATTCTTCATAATTGTCATCAATGCAATTGTCACAAAAACATGAGTATTCTCTTGTCTTCAATGTTCAATTGCAATTATCTATACTCATTACTAAATGTAAGGAACGTGTCTTTTCTATCGTCTTGCAACCATGCATGTTTTTTCTATTAACACCTGAAAGTTTGTGAAATTGAAAATATAGAAAAAATAAATTAAAACTTCAATGAATTCAAAAATAAAACTTAACAATAAAATTTTATAATTTAATTGTGCATAAAACTTAAACAGACGTACACATCCATACCTGTTATCTCCTAGAAGACTTTATATGGTGTCTTTCGACTCATTGTTGATGATGTCTCGACCTCACCTAATGCAAAATGAGTCTTACACCATTCAACAACATCATGTGTGTCATAACCCTGACAGTTCTGCATCTGTTACCTCGAACTTTGAGATTAGTTTGATTTACTAGATGGTTTGGTACTTGTTTTGAAACTTTGATTTTGTAGAAACTATTTCGTTTCCGACATCATTATGTTTTTTTATTTGTGCACTATGAGAAGTTAGATGTATCTAAGATCTGATTCTCAGAATTAATGTTGACATTTTAGATTCAGAAATCTTGCAGTAAAGAAATGGTTCTTAGATAAGGCAATTCAGTTTTGTTTTAAATTTCATTTGGATCGGTTTCAGTTTCATTAATTTTGGTCTTTTTTAGACTTATGATTAATGTGGCATTAAATTTTAGCTGTCCCTAGAATCTTTTATTTGCCAGTTTTCTTTTGGTATATATATATATATATATATATATATATATATATATATATATATATATATATATGTATATATATATATATGTATGTATATATATATGTATATATATATATATGTATGTATATATATATATATATATATATGTATGTATATGTATATATATATATGTAGATATATGTAGATATATATGTAGATATATGTAGATATATATGTAGATATATGTAGATATATATGTATATATATGTAGATATATATGTATATATATGTACCTATATATGTATATATATGTACCTATATATGTAGATATATGTACATATATATATGTACATATATGTATATATATACATATATATATATGTACATATATATATATGTACATATATATATGTATATATATGTATATATATGTACATATATATATGTATATATGTATGTAGATGTATATATATATATATGTATGTATATGTATATATATATATGTATGTATATACATACATATATATATATATATATACATATACATACATATATATATATATACATCTACATACATATATACATATATATATGTACATATATATATATATATACATATATATACATATATATATATGTATATATATATATATATATATGTATATATATATATATATGTATATATATATATATATATATATATATGTAATTGTTGGTATATTTGTGTGCTTGTGTTTATATTTATACAGGTTATAATTATGTGTATATGTATATACATATTGATATGCTGTAATCTTAATATAAATTAGGATTAATATTGATATTAATATTAATATTAATATTATCATTAATATAAATATTAATGTTAACATTAATACCTAATACTATGTTAAGCTAAGTCATTTCCTAAGCTAACCTAATGTATTCGACTAAGATTATGACCTAACCTAAGCTTTTACTGGCATGACCACCAGTCTAACTTAAATCTAGCCTTGTTTTGGGCTTGGCTTATGGCAGCAATGTTATGGGAATTTATGGTGGGCAGTTTCATCGATTTTTGAATTGGTACTGCACTCACCATGTGTTGGAAAACTGAGAGAATAGTTGTTAGAGATAAGCTCGCAGTAATGAGCATTGATTTCCATGGTTTGTTGATCATTTTGGCTTGGAGTTAGTTGGTTTTTGAGTTCAGTCCACCATTGATGAACTCTAGTGGGGGTTTCATGGAAACTCTGTTGAATGAGTTTCTCTATGCTTATTTTGGGGATTCTGGTGACCATGAGGATGATTTTCGATTCTCACTCCAGCTTTATAAATCCTTTCGTATTCGTATTCCTCATTCTTCTATCTTTTTGTGGTTGCATTTTCTCTATCTCAGTGTTTGAGAGGGTTTCATTGTTATCTCTGTACCAAGGCATAGAGAGTTGGAGGCTTGGGATGCAAGTTGGTAGTTGAGGGCTCTCCAAGCAGTTTCTCCTTGATTATCATTCCATATTTGCATAGGCACAGGGCTTTTCTTTAACTCAATCCTTTTTCTTTTTTAATGTTTCATTTTTAAATAATGAATATTGAATACGCAGTGGCTTTGTGGAAAATTTGACACCCAACTCTATGAGTATGCCAAATTTGGTTTGTTCATCACCAAACTCAGTATAAACCTAGAATTGGGTGTGAAAATTTATATACCCTGTTCTTTGTGTTGCAATGAATTTATAATGTATATATGGGTTATAGTGAAACTAAATACTATGTTGAATAGATTAAGGGAAAAGGGTTTGATGTTTCTCACAAAACATAAATGTGGGTTTCGGTCTATCCAAAATAGTCATTTTCTTTATGGTATTGATTGCTTTATTTAAAGAGTCATGTAGAATAGAGAATGTTCATTGAGTTGAATAGTGGACATTAAAAGAGTTACATTGTTATAATGGCAGCAGTTAACTTATTGTTAGTCTTAAAACATCGATTTCAAACAAGAATATCTTGTAGGCTGTAGGAGAATTGGGAATTTTTAGATTCAACTATTTTTATGGCTACAGTTATTGTATTCAATGAGAGATTTGTATTTCATTTTAGGTACAAGGATATTTGAATATGATATCAGACAACTCATTAGATTTCTTTGTCATCGACTTTTTGACAAACAATTACTATTAAGAGTAATAAAATTTTAGTTATCAGTAAGCTATTTGTTTCATTCAGTGAAAAAGATTCTATATATATATATTGGTATATATATGAGTACGTATGTATAAATATAAATATATATATATATATATATTTAAAGATATTGCTATGTATATATATGTATCAGTATGTATGTATTTCCTTATGAATAGATTGTTAGAATTAAAATATATGTTTACATTCATAAGGTTAATGTGGCTACTTGTTTCTAGAAAAGGAAATTGCTTGATTCTGGTATTCAGATTTTAGTAAAAATTCTTACCTTGCTAAATAGTTTAAATGTTAAGAATATAGTAAATGTGTTTATTAATGGTTTGATTACTTATGAAAAATTAAAATGAACAAAGCTGTATTTGATACTTTTAAATATGGATTGCTTTTGGAAAATTACAATTATGGTTTTGTTTGGTAATTTGATTAGTGATTACATTGGGAAAATTGGAAGTTTGGTGATAACTAATATTTTATGGTTGCTAATTCAATTGTTAAATTGAAGCAATAGAAATAATTTATTAGGTGAAATTGAATAAATAAAACTTCAATTTTTCTTCTATTTTGTAAAACTAGAATTACATGTGTATTAGATTATGCAAGTGTGATCCTTTAGATTTGGTGGCTATCATAAAGTGAGTAACTTGTGGTGATATAATTATTTTTCCACATGCCCTCTGACACTAGTCTAGATCCTTATGGGAAAGTTTATGATAGTTATTTAATCAAGTGGTAATATCTAAAACTCATGGGTTGGGTTACATATAACAAGATAAGAACTTTATGGATTCACCTGACATATAGAATCCTACAAATGGATGAACGTAGATTCTTATGTTGACACCCATTAAACTAATAGATCATTACCTTGACATATTCTGTGCAAGTTTATTTTTGTATATCTGTTTGTAAGAATTTATGTACTTCCTATAAATCTGATTGTGAAAAGAAAAATAGAACTTTCTAATAATCCTTTATTTGGATACGTGTATTCCATGCTGTTATATTATCTAATATGCAGGTTTACTAAAGAACTCATCAGCTTATTTAGTGTTACTAAGCCCTATTTGTGTTTTTTGGTTGTGTTGTTTGTTTTGATTTTAGGTCCAATATAGGATTTGTTTATGGACTTGGAAGTAGGAAATTATGCCTTATCATTGAAGGCTGATTGTAGTTTGAATTATGGTTACAAACAACTCAGAATTTGAATTATGATCAATGTCAACCTAAAAGTTTTGTATTATTGATTGTATTTAAAATAAGGGTATATTTTATATACTCAGATGTAATGATCAGTAATGATTTAATGTTGTGGTAGTTCATTTCAGTACTAGGTTGTCAAAGATATTTTGTTATGGTAATATGATATGAAGTTAAAAAAAATTGTATGGGTTTTATCTTTGTATCTTTGTATGGTATTCTTATTTTATTACTGTTTCTTTTCTTTTGGTTATGAATAAGGTGTTACATTTGGTATCAGAGCACTAGTTTAAACACTCGGGACTCGATGTTTTGAAATAGGGTTCCATTATGCTTCCTAGGTAGATTTTAATTATTTCTTTTATTATAGGAATTTTAGTATGCCTCCTATTACACGAGGAACACGGGGACAAGGTATCCCTAATGCTAAATCTGATGTAGGCAGAGGCAGAGGAGGTCGTAGAGACCGCGATCATGGCCAAGGTAGAGGTTAGGCTCACCAAGAGATGCTTGATGACGAAATTCCTCATGTTGAAGAGCAAGGGGAATTTCAAGCTGAAATTCTTCTGCAGATTCTTGAACGATTGGATGGGATTGGAGCTAGGAATAATATTCCTGGTGGGGGAGCAAATGCTCAAAATTTGCAGATTCCCAATGCCAATCAGGTTATAGTAGAAAATCCTGTTATTAGGACACAACTTAAAGACCTATCTAAGCTTAAAGGTGCATATTTTAATGGAACAGAAGCTGGTAATGATTCAGAAGCTTGGCTTATAAACATCAAAAGATGTTTTAATTTGCATCATTATCATACTAATATGAAGGTTCACTGGACTACAATACAGTTAAGGTCTTCTGCATCTATATGGTGTAAAATGGAATTAGAACACCTTGGAATTCATATTTCTTAAGTCACTTGGGAATTGTTCTTAGAGAGATTTTGGAAAAGGTTCATGTCTGAGTATTGGCAACAATCTAGGTCTGAGTAATTCTTTAACATTGCACAAGGTAATTCTTTAGTGGAAATGTATGAAAGATAGTTCTTTCAGTTAAAGAAGTATTCTAGTTGGAATGAAGGTGATGGACCTTTGGTGCAACATTTTATCAGAGGATTAAATCCTAGGATTGGTGAGGAAGTGAGAACTTTCAAACCAAAAATTGTTAAAGAAGCTGCTAAACAGGCTAAACTTACTGAAATGAAAGTTGGTTATTATTATAATTCTTTAGAATAACTGAGAGGAGGGGGTGAATCAGTTATTCAAGGTCCAAATGCCCCAATAATACTTTTTCTATACTTTTAATAAATCCATTCACTTTTCGTCCATCCAAACTTAAATCAACCATATTAGCAAGTTACAATAAATCTACATGCAAAGATAAAACATGCAAGATCAACACATGACACAATGATTTACGTGGAAACCCAATTTCGCAAAAACCACCAGTAACATGCTACTTGATTCTCACTCTTCTAAAGTGATGCCCTGTTAAAATTTTGCCCTGTTAAAGGCTTACAACACACTGTTAAATGTGACCTTGTTAGAGGATTTCACCAAACTGTTAGGAATGGGCCTGATTAAATGACTTTAGACATTCACTTGGAATGTCACCCTATTAAAGGATTTATCTCATGGTTATCAAACCAACCTAAGTCCATAGGATTTAAACTAACTATTACAATTTCTAGAAAGTAATGATAATGGCTTTTTGATCAGATATAACCTACAACATACATTGCAGATCTCAGATCATAGTTTCAGTTCAATTCTTATGCTTGGCTTCAATCACTTCAACTCTAATTGCTTGTCTTCTTATCAAGCTTCATCTCCTTGAGTCTTCAAACTCATCATGCCAATGCATCCATATCTAGGGTCTTCTTATTGAAATAGAGTAACTATGCTCTCTTTCCTCCTTAGCACCTCCTTCAACATTTTATGCTTTCATGCTTGACCACCTCACTCTCTCTCTTCTTTATGAGCTTATGTCTCCTTAAATAGAAATATGATGTTTCCTTTGCCGCTCAATTCTCCTTCTCCAATTTTAGGGTTTCAAAATGGATTAGTTAAGATATAATGTATCTACCTCATATCTTGTTCTCATCTAGAAACTTAGTCAGTTGTATACTTAAAAATGTTTTACATGGTGTTCTATGCCGCCAGCTCATCATTCTTATCTTCTATTTAATTTACAAACTTCTAGATAACAACCTTTTCGGCTTAGATCTAGCGAATCTTTGATTTTCAAAATAATGCAGGAACTCGACATTATTGTTTTTACTAGTGCTCGACATTTCTATGTTATTCAGCACTATTGGTTTTACTGGTGCTTGACATCTCTATGTTACTCAGCACCTATATATGCTCGGCACTTCTATCACTCGGCACTTAAAGTTTACTCGGCACTTGATATCACTCGGCATCTAAAGTTTACTCAGCACTTGAAATCACTCAGCATCTGAAGTTTACTCGACACTTGATATCGATCTTGCTTGGCTTCAACTAGGAATCTGCTTGGCTCCTACTAGTTTGTTCGACTCCTTCTCTCTAATGAACTTTAATTAGGTTTTATATATGTCTTAGCTAAAACCTTACATCTTTGATATGTTTTTGTGCGCCCATTCTCTATGTCTTATAATATGTCATCAACACACTTATTTCATCAATGGCTTGACTGATCCTTATACTTCATTACAACATCATAACTTGAACCTTTCTCTTGGTGTACTAGTTACATCTTATTGATTGCCTCCTCCTTGTCAATCAACTAATTGATAGTATTTGGATCACGGAAGCAATTGTCATTCCTGCAAGTAGCAAGTTTGACATCAATGACAAAAAAATGATTGAGAGAACATTCTTTACCATTTTCATATATCATTCCAACAACTTTCCTCATTATCTTTTCAATCATTTCCAACAATCTCCCTCTTTGGCATTGATGGCAAACCAAACTGATCAATTGATCAACTTAGTTACCACCTAGATTGTATATGTTATCTACTACTTTTCTTTGCTGGCTTCATCTTTACTAGCTGATCCCATATATCTCCCTCTTTCATATATATTTCCTTCTTGCTTTGTATTGATCAGGTTTCACATTTCTCCCTCTTTGACATAAATGCCAAAGATGTAGCATCTTTATTCTGCAAAATATGAGCTTTGGCTTCTTGTTGTTTTCTCCCTCTGTCACCATTCTTGTGACTGATTTGGAGTTTTTGCTCCTGCTATTATCCTCTACATCATTCTTCTAATATTTAAATGATTCATTGCTTGGTGATGCAGGATAGCTTCCTTGTTGCTTTAAACTGCTTGAGTTAGGGGTATTACCCCCAAATTGCCTCTAAGATATTCATAAGCATCCTTTGGCAATGGTTTGGTGAAGATATTTGCGATCTGTTCCTTTGTGTGAATGTATTCCAACTTCACTTGTTTGTCTTCTACCAGTTCTCTAACATAATGATACTTGATTGTGATGTGCTTGGTTTTTGCATGCATTACTGGATTTTTGGATATGTTTATAGCACTTGTGTTATTACAATACAATATCACAGGTTTTGTTACCTCTTCTTTCATTCCTTCCAATAGATGTGTGAGCCACACAATGTTTGTGCAATTGACTGCTGCTGCCACATATTTTGACTCTGCAGTGGACTAAGATGTGCATGTTTGTTTCTTGCTAGTCTAGGTAACTAGCCTTTTGCCTAGAAATAATGCACCTCCACTTATGCTTTTTCTATCATCAATGTTGTCTCCCCAATCTGCATCTGTATATGCATTGAGCTCAAATTTTCCATTCTTTTTGTAGTATAGACCAAAGTTATCAGTTCCTTTAAGATATCTCATTATCTTTTTTACTGCTATGAGATGATTTTCTTTAGGATTAGCAAAAAATATAGCCACTATTCCAACTACTAATGCTATGTCTGGTCTACTATGTACAACATATTGTAGTTTTCCAATCATGGATCTGTACATTGTTTGATTGACTTCAGTTGATTCATCATTTTTGGACAGCTTATTTCCTATTGCCATTGGTGTGCTAACCGGTTTGGACTCCTCTAATCCAAATGTTTTAAGAATCTCTTTGATGTACTTTGATTGTGTCACAAATATACCATGGTTGAGTTGATGTACTTTTAATTCAACAAAGAATTTGATTTTTCCAAACATAGACATCTCAAATTCATGTTTCATTTTTTCAGCAAAGCCTTTGCAAAGAACTTCCTTTCCACCAAACACTATGTCATCCACAAAGATTTTAGATACAATAATGTCTTTACCTTGTTCTGCTTTGATGTACATGTTGTTGTTATCATAAGTTCTTTCAAATCCTATTTGTATTAGATACTTGTGAAGTCTTTCATACCATGCTCTAGGTGCTTGTTTCAAAACATAGGGTGCTTTATGTAGCTTACAAACCATATCCTTGTTGTTTTCATCAAAAAATCTTTCTGGTTGTTCAATGTAGTCTTCTTCTTCTAGTATGCCATTTTAAAAAGTAGATTTTACATCCATCTGATAGACTTTAAAATCTTTATATGCAGCATATGCAAGTAAAGTTCTTACTCCTTCCATTCTAGCAACAGGGGCAAATGTTTCCCCATAGTCTATTCCTTCTTCTTGAGCATAACCCTTGCATACTAATCTAGCTTTGTTTCTAGTAATCTCACCATTCTCATCTAGCTTGTTTCTGAATACCCACTTGGTGCCAATCACATTCTTGTCAACTGGTCTTGGAACCAAACTCTAAGTTTTGTTCTTCTTTATTTGATCAATCTCTTCTTCCATAGCTTTGTACCAGTCATCATCTTGTAATGCACCATATACTATCTTAGGTTCAGATTTGCTGATTAGACATAATTCATGTCTTAGTCTATTCCTTGTCGTTGGTCTTGCAACTTTGTCACCAATTATCTGTTCAGCAGGGTGATGTCTTTTTACATATTTGGATAATCTTGGTTCTATCCTTGTTTCCATGTTTGATATTTCTGATTCAGGGTCACTATGTACTAAGTTTTTAGGTTGTTCTACATCTCTTTCATTTGTACTGACTTCAAAATTAGATTGTGCATTTTCTTCATTCTGCAAATCAGCTTTTGAATGTAGCTCGGCATTCACTGGTTGTGAGTCAACTGAAACTAAAACTTGTTGTTGAGTTTCAATTTGATTGAGATCATCCACATCAGTCATTCCTTCATAAGAATACAAAAAGGTTTTTATTCATCCATTCTTTTTGGTTCTTTAGCTTGGACTTCTATATGTTCATCAAAGTTTACGTTTGCACTTTCCAGAATTTTATTAGTGTTTGTATTCAAACACTTGTATGCCTTACTTCTAGTGGAATAACCAAGGAATATGCCTTCATCGATTTTTGCATCAAATTTTCCATTTCTAGCATCTTTAAGGATAAAACATTTGCAACCAAATACTTTGAAATGTTTTGCATTGGGTGAGTGACCATACCATAATTCAAAAGGTGTTGTATTTGTACCTTTCTTGACTTGTACTCAATTTAGTGTATGAACAGCTACACTTACAACTTCTCTCCAGTATTTTAGAGCAATAGTCTTTTCCATCATTAATGTTCTAGCATAGTCAATCATAGATCTATTTCATCTTTCATCAATTCCATTCTGTGGGGGAGTTCTAGGAGCTATCATTTTTCTTTTGATTCCTTTATCATTACAAAATACCTCGAACTCATTTGATGTGAACTCACCACCTCTGTCTGATCTTAGGCATTTCAAGCTTTTTCATGTTTCTTTTTCAACTCTAGCCACATACCACTTAAACATTTGAAAAGCATCAAATTTTTGTTATAAGAACATAACAATCATCATCTTGGAATAGTCATCAACAAATAACATTATGTACTTATCTCCTCTATAGCTTTGTACTTCCATTGGACCACATAAGTTAGTATGAACTAGTTCAAGTACTTCTTTGGATGTATAGTTTGTGCTTTTGAAACTTGACTTTATCATTTTTCCTAGCTGACATTGTTTGTACATGATATTATCAGGCTTCTTCAACTTTGGTAAACCTCTAACTTTCTTCATTTTACTGATCTTGACCAGATTGTCAAAATTGACATGACATAATCTTCTATGCCACAACCATTCATCATCAAATTTTGCAATAAAACAAGAAACATCATCCATATCAAGGTAAAATAGATTACTCCTTGTTTGATCTCCTTTTCCTATCAGCTTACCATCAGTATCATAGATTTTTGCAGTTTTGTTTCCGAATTCTACTTTGCATCCTATATTGCCTAACTATGAGACACTCAACAAATTGTAGTTTAATCCTTCAACATAGTATGCATTATCACATGAAATTTTTTTTGTGAGCTTAATGGAACCTTTTCCTTTGATTTGACATTGAACATTATTACCAAATCTAACACTATTTCCACCATACTGAGTAAAGTTAAGAAACTTACTTTTGTCTCCTATCATGTGATGTGAGCATCCACTATCTATGATCCACTTGTCATTCTTGTTCATACATGTTACCAGTGTTGTGGGCTCTTCTTCATCAGATTGATCCTTCATGGATACATAAACAACTTCATCATAATTGTCATCAGAATTTTCTTCAACAATATAACACTTCTTACCTTTTTCTTTGTAATCTCTCTTGTCATCATCTCTTCTGAATTTGTTTTTGTTGCCTTCCTTGTAATACTTTTTCTATGGACACTTGGGAGCAATATGACCTACTTCATTGCAATTGAAACAAATGATAGGAATCTTACCCTTGAATTTTTCTTTACCTCTAATGCATGGGTGGCATAAATAGAAAATAATAAAAATAGTTGTCATTCCATTAATCAAGGTGTGTAGGTGGCATCTTAGAAGTTTGTGGAAAGGTCCTTAAATCATGCATTTAATATTTGTTTGGTGCTTAGTTGTATTTGGGTGGGAATTTAATATTTATTTAAAGGTAGTTGTATTTACCTTTTATCCCACATTGGTTGTGTTTGTAATGTCTTGGGTTAGAAGTGCCTATTTAAGAAAGGCCTATTATCATTTGTAATCAAGTTCAAGAAATTGAAGAAATGGAAGCTCTTCTAATGGAAGTTGGAGAAATAGAAGCTCTTCAAGTAGAAGATCTTTGTATGTAATCTCTTCTAATTAATTTCAAGTATTAATGGAAGTTTTATGAAGCATTTTGTCATCTCTCTTGTCTCCATATTATTGTATTTTTGGTTGTGAGTTGGTACGGGTGGTGTGGCCCGTCATCAGTGGTATCAGAGCAGGAGTTCCTAAGTGTGCGGACAGATCGCCGAACGTGAGGCAGTTTGCACCAGGACCTTGAGTTGGGTGGAGTTTGTGAAGAAGTTCTTGATTGTGTAGACAGAGCACCGACTGTGAGGCAGTTTGCACGAGGTTCTTGTTTTGGACAAGATTTGTCTTCTGAAGACTTGATTATGGAGAAGAGACAGACGAAGATGACTTTTTTGATTGGATGGATTCTGAGGATTCCTCGACTTGAGAAATTTAGAGCAAGAAATCAACAATCATTGCTAGTTGATTTGCAGAAGCAAGTGAATGAATTAGAAGCTGAGTTGTGGAAACAAAGAGCATGTCACCAGAAAAGAGATGTTGATAATTCCTTGGATGTGGAAAAGAAAGATGATCCAGTGGAAGAGCAAGCAGATGAAGAGAAAATTATTTGCGAACCTAAAGTTGAAGAAGATGAAAGAGAAGAGGAAGAGCATGAAGATGGAAAGATTTATGAACCTGAAATAGATCAAGATGATTTGAAGATTGCAGCAATGTAGGAAACATATAGTGCCTTCGTTGGAGATCAAGCAAGTGAAGAAGTTACATGCATTGTTGACAACATGAGAGAGGCAAGCAAAGATGAGAATGTCAAACAGGTAAATTCTTACGAATCATGGGATGTTGTCTTTGATATGAGTTTAAAAGATATTGATGATGATTTGCATGAGGATCTTGTTAGTGATGTGTGGTATGCAAAGAAAGATTGGTATGGTGTTGCTAGGTTTATTACAGGTGTGATTAATTCAACAAGATTGGATGAGGATGAGATTTATACTTGGATAGAGTTCATTGCGAAGGAGTATTTTCAGCAGCAAATAGTTGTTCCAGCTAGGTGTTGGAAAAGAAGAAAGAAGGAAATATATCAGCATCGGATACTTGTTCCAGCTATGTGTTGGAGGAAAAGAAAAAAATCTGTCAACAGTGGCTACTTCATTTTGTGAATCCATATTCACAAAATTTTTCCTACCATGGGAGTCGGATGCAGGAGCATCATGCATCAGCAAAAAAAAAAATGTGGAAGATTTGCATGTTGGTTTTTCTTGTCCCTATTGAGGTCGTAGCTTGTGGTGAAGATGAAGATGGTGGTATATCATTCTTTTGGCATCAAAGTGTGGGACACACTTTTCTATCTACCAAGGGAGTCTGATGCAGGAGCATCTTACATGGGAAAATTAAATTATTAGAAAAAACTAAAAATAAAAATAAAAAAAGAGGGAAAAAAAAAAAGGAAAAAAATAAAAAAAATAAAAATAAAAAATTGTGGAGGAGAGAGAAAGTGACGAAAATAGAAGGAAAAATAATTTAAAAATAAAATAAGGGAAAATGGAAAAAAGAGGAATCTCTATTTTCAAGGTGCATGGGTGGCATAAATAGAAAATAATAAAAATAGTTGTCATTCCATTAATCGAGGTGTGTAGGTGGCATCTTAGAAGTTTTTGGAAAGGTCCTTAAATCATGCATTTAATATTTGTTGGGTGCTTAGTTGTATTTGGGTGGGAATTTAATATTTATTTAAAGGTAGTTGTATTTACCTTTTATCCCACATTGGTTGTGTTTGTAATGTCTTGGGTTAGAAGTGCCTATTTAAGAAAGGCCTATTATCATTTGTAATCAAGTTCAAGAAGTTGAAGAAATGGAAGCTCTTCTAATGGAAGTTGGAGAAATAGAAGCTCTTCAAGTAGAAGATCTTTGTATGTAATCTCTTCTAATTAATTTCAAGTATTAATGGAAGTTTTATGAAGCATTTTGTCATCTCTCTTGTCTCCATATTATTGTATTTTTGGTTGTGAGTTGGTACGGGTGGTGTGGCCCATCATCAACCTCTATGAAATTTTTTAGCAAAAATGCTTCCAATTGTTCCACATCTTCCTCATCAATGCTACTGTCACTGGATACATACTTCATTTTCTTTCCTTTCTTTGATTTCACTGGTTCATCATCTTTTAGTGATAACTTGGCCTTAAAGGAAGATTCAACATTCTCTGGTCTATAGTTGTCAAAATTAGATAACTCAAATGTAGTGAGTCTACCTATTATACCTTCAAAACATAGATTGTTTCCTGGTATACATCTTAATTCTTGTATTGATGATACTCTAATAGCATAGATAGGGAGCAAGGTTCTTAAAAACTTACGATTAATAGTATCTTCATCCAGTTGACCACTTAAACATCTTATTTCACTTACCACTTCTTTTATTCTTGCGCTATACTGAGCAGCATTCTCATTTTCCTCCATTTTCATATCATCAAACTTTCCTCTGAGACTTGCTCTTTTTCCTCTTTGTACATTCTGATCTCCACCATAGATGTTTGATAGGGCTTTCAACATTTTGAATGTAGTGTCAAATCCTTTAATATCATCAAATTCAGCATAGTTGAGTGCAGAGGCAATCTCCAACATTGTCTGATTGTGTTCCTACTTGTTTTTCATGTCTTCTACAATAAGAGTACCAGTTGGATCTACATGTTCAGTGACAATTGAATTTTGGGCATAATCTCCTATGGATCCAAGCTGAAGCTTCATCAAAATTTTCCATGCAACAAAGTTGTCTTTATTGAGCTTGCGAACTTCTCTCTTAGGCATTTTGATCTTTTATGCTTATAGTTCCTTTAAACTAAATCAGCAGTAAAGATCTGATACCAATTGTTAGAATTCTTTAGAATAACTAAGAGAGGGGGGGTTGAATCAACTTTATTCAAGGTCCAAATGCCCCAATAATACTTTTTCTATACTTTTAATAAATCCATTCACTTTTTGTCCATCCAAACTTAAATCAACCATATTAGCAAGTTACAGTAAATCAACATGTAGAGATAAAATATGCAAGATCAACACATGACAATGATTTACGTGGAAAGTCAATTTGGGAAAAACCACCAGTAACATGCTACTTGATTCTCACTCTTCTAAAGTGATGCCCTGTTAAAGGCTTACAACACACTATTAAATGTGACCTTGTTAGAGGATTTCACCGAACTGTTAGGAATGGGCCTAATTAAAGGACTTTAGAACATTCACTTG
Organism: Cupressus sempervirens; assembly: GCA_028749045.1. Classification (NCBI taxonomy): domain Eukaryota; kingdom Viridiplantae; phylum Streptophyta; class Pinopsida; order Cupressales; family Cupressaceae; genus Cupressus; species Cupressus sempervirens. The sequence goes on from CM053786.1 coordinate 384,758,094, forward strand.
GAATGTCACCCTGTTAAAGGATTTATCTCATGGTTATCAAACCAACCTAAGTCCATAGGATTTAAACTAACTGTTACAATTTCTAGAAAGTAATGATAATGGCTTTTTGATGTGATATAACTTACAACATACTTTGCAGATTTCAGATCACACTTTCAGTTCAATTCTTATGCTTGGCTTCAATCACTTCAGCTCTGATTTCTTGTCTTTTTATCAAGCTTCATTTCCTTGAGTCTTCATACTCATGATGCCAATGCATCCATATCTGGGGTCTTCTTATTGAAACAGAGTAACTATGCTCTCTTTCCTCCTTAGCACCTCCTTTAGCATTTTATGCTTTCATTCTTGACCGCCTCACTCTCTCTCTACTTTATGAACTTATGTCTCCTTAAATAAAAATCTAAGTTTTCCTTTGTCGCTCAATTCTCCTTCTCCAATTTTAGGGTTTCAAAATGGATTAGGTAGGATACAATGTATCTACCTCATATCTTGTTCTCATCTAGAAACTTTTTCAGTTGTATACTTAAAAACATTTTACATGGTGTTCTGTGCCACCAGCTCATCATTCTTATCTTCCATTTAATTCACAAACTTCTAGATAACAACCTTGTCGGCTTAGATCTGGCAAATCTTTGATTTTCAAAATAATGCAGCAACTCGGCATTATTGTTTTTACTGGTGCTCGGCATTTCTGTGTTACTCGGGACTATTAGTTTTACTGGTGCTCAGCATCTCTTTGTTACTTGACACCTATATTTGCTCGGCACTTGTATCACTCGGCACTTGAAGTTTACTCGACACTTTAAGTTTACTCGACACTTGAAGTTTACTCGGCACTTGGTATCACTCGGCATTTGAAGTTTACTCGGCACTTGATATCGATCTTGCTTAGCTTCAACTAGGAATTTGCTCAGCTCCTACTAGCTTGCTCAGCTCCTTCTCTCTAATGAACTTTAATTAGGTTTTATAGATGTCTTAGCTAAAACCTTACATCTTTGATATGTTTCTATGTGCCCATTCTCTATGTATTATAATATGTCATCAACACACTTATTTCATCAATGGCTTGACTGATCCTTGTACTTCATTACAACATCATAACTTGAACCTTTGTGTTGGTGTACTAGTTACATCTTATTGATTGCCTCCTTGTCAATCAACTAATTGATAGTATTTGGATCACTAAAGCAATTATCATTCCTGCAAGTAGCAAGTTTGACATCAATGACATAACAATGATTGAGAGAACATTCTTTACCATTTCCATAGATCATTCCAACAAATTTCCTCATGATCTTTTCAATCATTTCCAATAGTTATTCTATCAAAAGCACTACTAAACCACCAGTTCCTAGCAGTAATGAGAGTCAAAAACCTTTCAATGATGATTCTAAGGCAGTACCTAGTAGCTTTGTTAGTAAATCTCAAAAGAGGAAATTTACTAAATTTTCCAAATCAAACAAGAGTTTAACGTCCCTGATTTACCTAAATCTTTTAAGCCTACTGAAAGTGTGAAGTAGAGTTTTTTACCACCACAAGAAACTTCCTCATAGTATAAGAGCACCAAAAGAGGAGCAGAATGTTGGCATTGTGGGCAGTTGGGTCGTCTACAATGGAATTTTCCTCTTCGAGGCAATAATCAGAGTAGGTCTAAAGCATCAGTTTCTGAAGCTACTATTAGTGATTCAGGAAGAAACCACTGTATATTTGCTACTATGGACCATAATCAAGCAGAACATCAGAACACGATGATTGAGACCAAAGGTAATTTTCAAGGTATGAAAATTTCCATTTTATTTGACTTAGGTGCCACTGATTCTTTCTTTTTTGCCAATTTGGTTAATCTTTGTGATATTCCTCTAAGAAAGGCTGAGTTGGTATGGCAAGTTGAGTTAGCTGCTGGGTCTAAGGTAGAAGCTGGATTGTTTGTTGTAGGTTGTGAATTACAACTTAAGGCTTTTACCACTATAGTTAACCTCAGAGTTATTCCCTTAGGAACCTATGACATTGTTTTAGGAATGGACTGGTTGGAATAGCATCAGGTTTTTGTTGATTGTTATAAAAAGGTTATTAGATGCATTGATGATAATGGAGCAAATTAATTCATAACAGGGGTTAAGAGGCCTATCTCTATTAGGTCCTTATCTATCAAAAAACTCCTTAGGTGTATGCAGAAAGGCTACAAACTGTTTGCTATTTCGGTTAATGATATTTCTGAAGCTATGGAAAATCAATCCAATTTAGACCATCCTTTACTGAAGGAATTTTATGATGTTTTTGTAATGGAGATTCTAGGTATTCCTCCCAAGAGAGAAATAGACTTTAGGATTGATCTTTTTCGAGGAACTGAACCAATCTCTAAAACTCCTTACCGCATGGTAGCACAAGAATTGGTGGAACTTAAGGTTCAACTTGAAGAACTTCTTGAGAAGGGACTGATTAGACCTAGTGTCTCTCCTTGGGGTGCACTTGTTATCTTCGTTAAGAAGAAAGATGGACAACTTAGATTGTGTATTGATTATAGATAGTTAAATAAGGTTACTATCAAGAATAGGTATCCACTACCTAGAATTGATGATTCATTTGATCAAGTGAAGGGTGCTAAAGTATTTTCTAAAATTGATCTTAAGTCTGATTACCATCAGCTAAGAATTCAAGAAGCTGATATCCATAAAACAACATTTCATACTAGGTATGGGCATTACAAATTCACTATTGTACCTTTTGGTTTAACAAATGCGCCATCAGTTTTTATGAGTCTAATGCAGGGAGTTTTTAGAACTTTCCTAGATAGATTTGTAATTGTCTTTTTGGATGATATTCTAGTTTTTTCTAACTCCTTGGAGGAGCATGAACAACATCTTTAAAAAGTTTTTGAATGTCTCCAAAAGAATAAGCTGTATGCTAATCCTAAAAAGTGTGAATTTTTCAAAACAAATATAAGTTGTCTTGGACACATTATAACAAGTGATGGAATAGCTATTGATCCAGCTAAAATTAGAGCAATTGTAGAGTGGCTTGCACCTACAAATGTGTCTGAAGTAAGAAGTTTTATGGGTTTAGCTAGTTACTATAGAAGATTTGTAGCTAATTTCTCAAAAATAGCTCATCCTATTACCTCTCTTCAAAAAAAAGGTGAGAGGTTTATTTGGTCGGAAAAATGTGAAGAAGCTTTTCAACATCTTAAAGAATGTTTGACTAGTGCACCTCTGTTAGTTGTGCCTGATTTCGGTAAAGAATTTTTGGTTTGCATAGATGCTTCTTTAGATGGGTTGGGAGTAGTTTTAATGCAGGAAGGTAGGGTTATTGCTTATGAGTCTAGGAAACTCAAGGATGATGAGATTAATTATCCTACTCATGATTTAGAACTGGCAGCAGTAATGCATGCATTGACTAAATGGCAACATTTTCTCCTTGGACAACATTTTGATTTACATACTGATCATAGAAGTCTTCAATATATATTTACACAACTCACTTTGAATGTACAACAATGCAGATGGATGGAATTTTTGTGTGAATATAATTTTGAAGTAAAATATGTGCAGGGTAAAGAGAATAAGGTGGTTTATGCACTTAGCACATGACATCATGAACTCCCTTCTTTAACTCTCATAGTTGATTTGAAGGAAATAATATTGCAAAATTTGATTGTTGATCCTTGTTTTTTAGATGTTAAATTTGTAGTTAAAAGTGGTAGAACTTTGCAAGGTAGGTACGAAGGATACTCTATCAACTCTGATGGATTATTAATCTTCAGAGATATAATCTACATTCCTGTAGTTGGAGAGTTACAAAATTTGGTTATGTTTGAAGCTCATAACGCACCCTATTCAGCACATCCTGGTGTTAAGAAAATGAATTCTGACCTTAAACAACATTATTATTGGCCAGGTATGAAGAGAGATATTGCAGATTTTGTGGCTAGATGTCTAGAATGTCAAAGGATGAAAGTTGAACATCAGCATCCTGCTGGTTTAATTCAGTCGCACAGTGTACCTGAATAAAAATGGGATACCATCTCCATTGATTTCATAGTGGGATTACCATTAATAGATAGATGACATGATTCAATCATGGTTGTTGTTGATAGGTTAACCAAAGTTACACATTTTATACCTGGAAGATCTTCTTATAATGTTGCTTTTGTAGCACAAATTTTTATGGAACGGGTTGTAAGACTGCATGGGATTCCAAAGAAGATCATGTTAGATAGGGACCCAATTTTCACATCTTGACTTTGGAGGTCTATGCAATGTGAACTTGGTACTCAACTGAATTTTAGTTCTGCATATCATCCTAAGATTGACGGACAAATTGAGCATGTAAATCAGATTCTTGAAGACATGCTCAGGATGTACGTCATGGATAAACAGAACAAATGGGAAGAATTCTTGTACTTAGTTGACTTTTCTTATAATAACGGTTATCATAGCCCTATAAGTATGTCTCATTTTCAAGCTTTATATGGAAGACCTTGTAGAACACCTTTGAGTTGGGATAATCTAGAAGACAGAATTCTCCTAGGGCCTGACATGCTCCAAGATCTAGAATAGCAAGTGAGACGAATCAGGGAACATCTTACTACAGCACAGGATAGACAGAAAAAGTATGCAGATTTGCATAGGATTGAGCATCAGTTTTTGATTGGGGACAGAGTATTTCTGAGGGTTAGACCCTGAAAAAGTCCTATTAGGTATGGTAAAGGTTCCAAACTATCTCCACATTTTGTGGGACCATTTGAAATCCTAGAATGAGTTGGTCCAGTTGCCTACAGACTTGCTTTGCCTCCCAGTCTATCTTGAATCCATGATGTTTTTCATGTGTTTGTATTAAGGAAATACATACCTGATATCACTCATATTCTTAATTGGAATGCATTACAGGTAGAGGGTGGCCAATTGATGATGGAACTAGTGCAGATCATCCAATGAAGAGAGCTAAATCTTAGAGGTCGCAAGGTGGAGCAGGTAAAAGTATTATGGGATCATAATGATGACACATCTGCAACTTGGGAAGATGCAAGGACAATGAAAGCTTCTCATCCTCATTTTTTTTCAGGCTTCCAGGAGTAAGCCTAAGCTGGTGAGAAAGGGTGTCATGCCCCTGACAGTTTTGCATCTGTTACCTCAAACTCTAAGATTAGTTTAATTTACTGGATGGTTTACTACTTGTTTTGAAACTTTGATTTTGTATAAACTATTTCATTTCTGGCATCATTATGTTGTTTTATTTATGCACTATGAGAAGTCAGATGTTTCTAAGATCTGATTCTCAGAATTAATGTTGACATTTCAGATTCATAAATCCTACAGTAAAGAAATGGTTCTCAGATAAGGCAATTCAATTTTGTTTTAAATTTCATTTGGATCGGTTTTAGTTTCATTACTTTTGGTCTTTTTCAAACTTATGATTAATGTGGCATTAAATTTTAACTATCCCTATAATCTTTTATTTGCCAGTTTTCTTTTGGTATATATATATATAAAACGTTATATAAATGTATATGTGTGTGTGTGTATATATATATATATATATATATATATATATATATATATATATATATATATATAAACTCTAACTTTAGATTAATGAGGTTATATATATCTTTCTATATATATATATATAGAAAGATATTGACTTGTATATATATGTGTCAGTATGTATGTATTTCCTTATGAATAGATTGTTAGAATTAAAATATATGTTTACATGCATAAGGTTAATGTGGCTACTTGTTTCTAGAAATGGGAATTGCTTGATTCTGGTATTCAGATTTTAGTAAAAAATCTTGCCTTCCTAAATAATTTAAACGTTAAGAATATAGTAAATGTGTTTATTAATGGTTTGATTACTTATGAAAAATTAAAATAAAAAAAGCTATATTTTATACTTTTAAATATGGATTACTTTTGGAAAATTACAATTATGGTTTTGTTTCGTAATCTGATTAGTGATTACATTGGGAAAATTGGAAGTTTGGTGATAACTGATATTTTTTGGTTGCTAATTCAATTGTTAAATTGAAGTAATAGAAATAATTTATTAGTTGAAATTGAATAAATAAAACTTCAAATTTTCTTCCGTTTTGTAAAACTAGAATTATGTGTGTATTAGATTATGCAAGTGTGATCCTTTAGATTGGGTGGCTGTCATAAAGCGAGTAACTTGTGGTGATAGAATTATTTTGCCAAATGCCCTCTGACACTAGTCTAGATCCTTATGGGAAAGTTTATGACAGTTATTTAATCAAGTGGTAATATCTAAAACTCATTGGTTGGGTTACATATAACAAGATAAGAACTTTATGGATTCAGTTGAAATATAGAATCCTACGAATGGATCAACATAGATTTGTATGTTGACACCAATGAAACTAGTGGATCATTACCTTGACATATTCTATTACAAGTTTATTTATGTATATCTCTTTGTAATAAATTATGTACTTACTCTAAATCATTTTGTGAAAAGAAAAATAAAACTTTATGATAATCCTTTATTTGGATATGTGTATTTCATGCTGTTATATTATCTAATATGCAGGTTTACTGAAGAACTCATCAGCTTATTTAGTGTTACTAAGCCCTGTTTGTGTTTTTCAGTTGTGTTGTTTGTTTTGATTTCAGGTCCGATATAGGATTTTTTTATGGACTTGGAAGTAGGAAATTATGCCTTATCATTGAAGGCTAATTGTAGTTTGAATTATGGTCACAAACAACTCAGAATTTGAATTATGATCAGTGTCAACCTAAAAGTTTTGTCATATTGATTGTATTTAAAATAAGGGTATATTTTATATACTCAGATGTAATGATCAGTAATGATTTAATGTTGTTGTAGTTCATTTCAGTACTAGGTTGTCAAATCTATTTTGTTATGGTAATATGATATGAAATTAAAAAAAATTGTATGGGTTTTATCTTTGTATCTTTGTATGGTATTCTTATTTTATTACTGTGTCTTTTCTTTTGGTTATGAATAATGTGTTACAATGTGCATCATTTACATGAACTCCCTGATAATTCATTTGATACTTTCGCAAAGCACGTTTGATTGAAGCTCCAACACCATCATGTTCACCTTTTCCATGGCCAATCTCAAAGAAATTCCTTATGTGTTTTATATTCTCATTGTGATGATATCTACACAATGCATAAAATGGTCTAGATGATTTAAACTGTGCGGCACATCCATTAGACCAAACATAATGTTTATCAACATTTATGTTTCTTTCTTTCAAATAATAAAAGAACATATTGAAGCAATGTTCTACATAGTGAATGTCATGTTCTTTATCATGACTTATATAAAAGTTATATTCCTTTATAATTACTCATGCTTGAACTGTACTCTGAACACCATCCAAATCTAAATGTTGCATGTCTATAAAAAACATGTACCATAATAGTGACCTACTTATTAAAGTAATAATCTGATTGAATTGCTTTCTGATGAACAAATGAATATTTTTCTGCAAAATCAACAATTGATACAATTGTTCTAGGTGGAAAATTATCTCTCAGAGTTTGAAACTATTGTTCTTGCCACTTTGCAAAAAATGCATGACAAATATAAGGTTGAATCAATTTCTTAAATTTTTCCATAAATGTTAGAACAGGCAACTCCTCTTCAACATATTCCAACCTTTTTGTTTCTTTCCCCAACTTTGTTTCATTCTTGACATACTTGTAACTTTTGCAATTCAATATTTTTGTTACATTGATATTTTCAGTTTTCAAATAAAATAGAGCCAATTCACCACATGTTTCACATAATCCTTTGATGCAATTTATTTTACCAGTTGGATCATCTATGTTGTCACACAAAATGGATGATATAAACTCACTTCTCCTACTAGGAGGAGCAGCATGAAAACCATATGTGTCTTTTATAAACTTTCAAAATACCTGATAGTGGAGATCAAACTCAATATGATGATGACAACAACAAGTTTCAAACACTTTGTTTGACCTCACAAAGTATGGCTTCAATTTTTCAAACAATGTTTGCCCAACTTTTACACTAGGATGTTCATTACAAAATGACACATATAACTCATGTTGTATTGTGTCCAACCAATGTTTTGTATGATGTTCATATTGACCAGGTGCAATCTTATGCTTGATAACATCTCTACTATTTGATGAAGGACAAGTGTTATCAATCCAAAATGATATGACTAATTTTTTTAATAACTCTTCAATTCTATCAGAACGAGGTGCCCTCCATAATACTGTCCTCCACAATTAATCTTCTCTTAACATATTGTCTCATTGTTTTCCTATTAAAACCCATTTCAGACAAAATTGAAGATATTTGTCTATTTTGAGACATATTTTTACTTACAACAGACATCAACATCACTTTTCTTGCTAGACACTTATCTTTAGTTCGAGAGTGTTTTCCTATGTTTCTCAAACCTTGTTTAACATTTTCAATCAAATCAATTTGCATGCTAGAAAATCTTCTCTTCTTTGATGTTGTGTTTACACCTCACAATTTCAATGCCTCTTGAAACTTTTTTTGTGTAAGAAAAAGTGAAAGCAACTGAGCTTGTTCAAGTGTTTCAGTATTATCAAATTGAGTCATAATTTATCTTATCATCTTCTTCATTGACCTTCTCAATGGTTGAACACTAGCTGCAAGTTTTTTCAATTTATCTACATCCATTTTAAGGAAATGATCTAAATTCTTATGAGAAATACCATACTTTACAGATTGGACAATATTTAAGACTTCATCCATACTAGTTCCTAAACCTAATCTTGACCCTTCTCTAATTTTTGTTACTAGAATTTCTACAGGGACTAATCTTGAGCCTTCTCCAAAATCCATTGTTTGAGATTCAACAGGGAAAGATTCTAACCCTTCTCTGACTTTTTTTAGTTGAACCTTTCTAGGGACTGATCTTGAACCTTCTTCAACATTCATTGTTTGAGATTCCGTAGGGAGTGTTCCTGACCTCTCTCCCATATGCACTACTTCTACTTTTTTTGAGCCTTCTTCAACATTTCCTTCACCTTGTTTAATTCAATGATAACGTGCCATAGTCTTCTGAATATTTCTTTGTTATGCTTCATCAGATCTTTTTCTTCCATATTTGTTTTGCCTTCCTTTCTTGTTTCCCATTATAAAATAAAAAATAATAATAATTTATCCCTTGCCTCAAGATAAATTTTGCGCAATAACTAGATAAAAAAACCACTGTATAGATTTGTTTGTCGCTGTTGGTACTTTTAAATTGTTTGATAGAAGTCAATAGAGTGCAGTCATTTGCAACAAAGCATAAATATTCTTCATTATAATATGACTAAAATCTGTGAGTCACAAACATTCTTCAAGAATAAATTGCTACATAATGTTAGAAATCCCCTCTTTCATTTGTAGCTCTCATGTCCTTCTTTCTTCTCCAAATGATGTAGCTCCAAATGATGTGAGTCCTAAAATCAAGTCTTCACATCCTTTTAGGATATTTAGGAATTGGTGGTATCTCATCAAACAAGAGACTAACATTGATGTGTTCAAATGTACCGTAGATGATTTTGATGGTTGATTCTTGATGAGACCCTATAGGTGCCATTATTGCATTTGATAACTCCAAAGGTTGTGTCCTAGTGAGTGATGGCATGATACCTCAGAATGTAGATGCAATGGAGCGAAACTTAAATGAACTTTATCCCTCTCAAGTGTGTACCTAGACTACCAACTGCACACTTGAAGTGTGCAACTGATAAAAAAAGGTTGCAGTTGGTAAAATAGAGTTGCAGGGTGCCTAAAATGCAAATTTTGAGTGTTTTGAATAATTTAGAGTGTTTCCTAAGGTCTTGGGATGCAATGAAAGGTGTGGAAGTGCAGATTAGGGTTCTTGAACTTAGAATGAAACACCTAATTACCAAGTGCATCCTAAAACTATCAACTACGACTTGAAACTACCAACTTCATCCATGAAGTGTGCAGTTGGTAAAATAGGGTTGCAGTTGGTAAAAGAGGTCAAAACTTGATAATTAAGATGTGGGTATGCAAGATATGAGTGTTTTTGAGATTTTTAAGTGTTTAGATATGTTATGCAATGTGAGGAAATGCTAAATGACATAGGGTTTGATATATAAAGTGCAAATGTCCTAGGGATGTTATGCAAGTGCAAAAGCAAGGTGTTGTTTTGAAGGTATGCAAGATGAAGAATATGATATGCAAAATGAAAGTTAGAGTTATGTTTTGGACTTAGTAAAGATGCTAAAGGTAGGTGTATGCAAAGTGGACTATGCAAGGGATGGTTGCCTAGGGTTGATAATGACGTTTAGGCAATGTAAAATGAGGATAGGTGATCAAGAAGACAAGTTGGTTGATGGATAATTTGATAGGGTTTGATAGTGAAAATGATGCTAGGGTTTGCATAATGCAATATGAGGGGGATATACCACTAGGATAAGTCAAAAATGACATTTAGGAATATGATTATGCTAATGATAGAGGTATACATAAGGTTTTTAAAACTTAGGTGAAATCTTGACAAGTTTTTGACAATGTTTGATGTTTTGACAAAGTTTTGCAAGTTTCCAAGGTGTAAATTTGAATGTTAGCTTTTATCTTGATTATGTTTTACACACATGCAAGACACATTAAGACAAGAATATCTATTGTTAAAAGTGAACAATCACACCACAACCTAGGCTTTATGACTGTATCCACTGAATTCCTACTTGAACCAAAGTTCAATCGCACTTATCCAGAGAGGACAACTTAGGACCTTTGCACCACAAGCTCCCCCTTACAGCGCACTCACTTCTCGAGGCTACCAAGATCCACATCTCAAGGGGCATGACTTCCCAAGGGACTTTTGTCTCTACTAAGGACCGCAAGAATGTAGGATGTCTTCACGGGCATGGGTGACCCCTTGAGCCAGTGGATAGAAAGGATTTTGACCACTAAAACATGGTTTTTAGTAAGGGCATTCCATTCAACAAGTGAGTGATAAAATTCCTCAAAAGGTCTCCCAGCCCTGAGAACCAAGGTTTGTCACACCATAAGGGTATTGGAGGAGAGCTATCACTCAGCAATACTACCAACATGGCTTTCACCATAATCGAGTTTTATATAGTGTTTGAAATGTTGACTTGGCTTTTGGCCCATTACTGCTCTGAGGTCATCCCCTGGCATACCCAATATCGAGTATCTTGGTCCAAGGTAGGCCTCCTATAAATGTTACATGGATTTATCTTACACTCAAGATCCACAAATGGCAAGGGGAGAGGATACATCCAATGCAACTCTTAGGGATTTAAACACTGTAGACACACTAGACAGAAAATAAAAAGTTCATTTTAAGCACCAAAAGAACTGTTATTTAATCTAATAAATCCACACAAATGGTTTTGAAAAACACACAATGGTCTTCGAAAACATCTTGCAAAACAAGCATTAGTTATTTGTTACGATCATGTCTTTATTCCACGATTGCCACATTCTGCAAGGAGACCATTAGTAACACAATAAGAATATACATTTTTTTAACACCATTAATATGTTACTAATTTTTAATTTAACTTCAATGCATCCGTCAAACAACTTCACAAATGAAAGAAATATATAAATAATTTAAATGTATAATATTTCTACCAAATTGATGCTTTTGATTTTGCTAATGAAATTCATGGCAAAGACAAACAATGTATGTAGGTCAGGTTGATGGCAAATAGTTATACAAATGGCAACCTTTTTGATTTTTTTGGGTGTTCACAGGAACACGTTGAATTACATTTGTCCAGGAAAACATGTGTCCAAACTTTTTTGGCAGCCACAAATTTTTATGGCTCATGTTCACACAAACGTACGTTCATGCGAACATGCAAAATCACAAAAAATTTCACCTGTTGTTTAGATTTTTTTTTTTTTTTGCTCTTTTGACTTCCATAATTGCAGGAGAATGATCTCCTACTATAAAATAAAAAATATCAAAAAATCCTGCTCGGAGCAAGCTTTCTAGCGACTATAATTTTAATAAATTATTTAATCATTAAGACTTTCAAATATGAGTTTAACTCATCATAGGTTCATTACCAATTGAACATCACCCGACTTTGACACCTTGGGAAAATTAGTAAACTAGGTCAAAAAAAATTGGAAAAATATGGAGGAACTGGCTTATTGAGATACCTTTCTATTAAAAAAAAAAAGGGTTTATGATAAATTGACTTCAAATTATTTGTGTCAAACAGAATGTATGTCTGAATTATGGTTCATGTCACTTCAAAACTTCATAAACTATAAAATATTCAACCAAAATAAATCAAACCAAATGCATCCTCTGGATATTGATGTTACAAATCTAATGTCAAAAGAATTACTTCATTATCATTTCTAGAAAAAAAGTTATGTGTGTCAAACAGACTATCACTTTTTTAAATATTGAATTTTTTTATGTACCACTTTTCGGAGGAGATAAAAAAAATTGACATAAATAAATTTTTTTTTAGCTTAAAAAATATGGATACAAAGTAGGAACAAAGTACTCAAAATCAGTAGTTTATGTCATCTTGAAATTATTTATAGTTTTGGAGATATAGTCACTTGAACGTGACGTTTGTTCCAAAAATATTGATTTCAGTGTCAAAATTGGTCAAAAAGTGGAACCCAGTATTGTGGGATCACCCTAATGCTATATGTCCTTGGTCAAACTTGATCAAACTAGGGAAAATTATTTTTCTTACCTGGTCAATCTTGGTATAAATGCTCATCAATTATCTCTAAATCAATTGTCAATCATCTTGGACCCTATATTATCTTGATTTGATAAAAAATATCTCATTTATGCACTTCCTCTATATTAGTTTGATTTTGATTCCAAAGGGGTAGGAATAATCTATCATAAATATTTTGAATCTACAAATTGGATAATATCACTAGGGCATCCTAACTTCATTGATTCAAATCAAGTTGAGGTGATTTGATCTTTTAGATGAGTGATTCTATTGTTTTACATTAAATTTCTCAAGGAAGGTTCTTAATTTGATCAGGGGCATATCAGTTCTCACTACATCACATCAATTCTAATATTGTCTTATCAAACTTAATCCTAATGTTTAGTTTCATCCCTCCACATCACGTTATGCATTCAAGATCTTTCTAATTAATGTTCAATCAAATTCATAATCTATCTTCTTAATCTCCATATGATTAGTTTTAGATCTTGTTATCCTATCAATCAATCTTCATAATCTTAGTTTGGTTAAGTTCTAAGTCAATATCTCTTAGAAAAGCTCATTTCTTCATATCAATAGTTTAGTATCATAGTCATTCTTTGATTCAATATGTTGCTCACACACTGACTTAAAGAGGGTAAAATGTAATTACCCATTTTTGGTTGAGAAAAATTTAAGCTCCCTTTCTCAGTATTTAAATTACACATTAGACCATTATTACGCATTAAATTAATTTTTCATAAATTAGTAATCATCAGTCCTTGATCAAATCATCACATAATCACTTTTTCCATTATATCCTAAAGTTTGACCACTTTATCCTAAGTTTATTTGATTAAAAGAACATGCCCCAATTATTTTTTCATTTGGTGAACCATTATATTTATATTAATAATAACTGGTTCAAAAATAGCTCCTAGAGGAAAGAACCAGGAAAGAAAAACTATTGTCATTTCTGCATACAAAAAGGATGTAGAAGAAGAAAGATAATATCAAGAGAGAGTATCTAACAATAATAATTTGAATCTTGTCCTTGTGATTCCCAAATAAAGAATATTGTGATTACAAAGAGCACAAAACTCATATGAATACAATTGATTGTTTGGTGTTAGAGATAGAACCAAGAGACAAGACAAAAACTATCATAAAAGTTTCCATCATTGATCTACATCCAAAACTCTAATTGAGACCGTGATATTGGAAAGCCATTTGATGCAAGTGCAATCCAAGATCCTGAACTACATACTATATTTGAAAAGAACAATTGAGATCCATAAAATTAAAATCATGTAAAATCGTAGAGAAGCAGTGATTTACTATCAAAAAATATATGAGAAGGGCTCAACATTAATCTAAACATATACTTTTTTCATAATATTAACCAAATTTGGGAAATCAAGGAGGTTAAGTGGAGAAAGAAAAGAGTTAATATAAACTCCATCCCTAATTAACCAAATAATCAGCTAAACGATTGCCTTCTCTATAAGTGTGCATGATGTAATTAATTAAATTTAAAACACCCTTTATCCTTAGCACACATAAAAAAAAATTTAACTAAAAGAAAAATTTCACCTCTTGAGTGCACTTTTGAATGGGTGGAACCTTTTGACTTTTTAGAAAGGGGTTTTTCCTCTTTATATCTAGCACTCATTATATTGCCTCTTAATCTTAGCCACTTCTTTTGCCTCTTGAGACATGAGATCATATCTCAACACGGACTTAGTCTCTACCATTGCTCATTCATTTTCCTCTTAATCTTTACCTTCCACTCATTTCTAAAATTTTTAAAATGATGCTCTATCCTCACTCTTAATATCATCTGACTTGTGGTAGTGTTATTTTTTCACATTTTCATTAGCATTTTTAAGATCTTGCATTCACATTCCAACCTAGTTTTTGTTTCCTTTCTTATATTTAGCATACACAATCTATCTTAATTATAATGGCATAGTAATATTTTATACATGCTAATTTAGATTTTAGTTACTCTCTTGCATATCATTTAGCTTACTTTTCTCTATCATGCATACATTCATGGAGCTCTCTTGGTGCTTGCAAACTCATTTCTCAACATCTCTTTGAATCTTCTATTTCATAATTCATGTTGAATGGGTCCTTCTTGCTCCATTTGAGAGTCATCTTAACTTATCTAGTAGATTCTTGTATGATATGAATAGGAAGCTATAAGCTATCATTTGGTGATTCAAATCCATTGGATATCTCAAATATAAGGGTTTATAAATGTGACCACACTTTTTGGTACACAATAATCACCCATTAAATTTAATACATGATACTATAGTGGTAAAAATAAATTTTTTATCTCTCTCTTTTTATTAATTGATTATTTACTAATTTCTCTAAAGGTTTATAATTTAAAGAGAAATCATTAGCTTGAACTATGGGTTAATATTATTTCTACTTAAACTTTGATATTCCAACTTAATTGGAACATGTTAAGAAATATCTTTAAAAAATAATTGACATATAAAGATCCAAGGATCCTATGTCTATTATATTATAAAGATACTTATCAATTATTATTTGTATATAACCTTAAAATAATTTATTAGATAAAAAATATCATCATATCAAATGGTATCACAGGAATTTTGCATTGCCATATAAACTTTTAATAAGGCTTTTTGTTGCTCTTGGTGCATAGATGGTCTTGTAAGATAGGTAGAACCATGTTAATCAAGCTATGTTCTAGATTTTTGTGTAATAATCCTATTGGAATTTCTATTGAGATTTATGGCTAATTTAAATTATACCCAACAAAAATATTGATTGAGCTTTTCTTTCATTTAGCACTATGTGGAATATTATTAGTATTTCAAATAATTTGGAAGTGAATATTTTGATAATAGTCACATTATCTATCATAAGGGTAGAACTATTATCTTGATAGAACTCTAAAGTTAAGGGAATTTTATTCAACAAGTTGAGATATAGATGATGAGGGACTATTCAATGTTTTTAAAATGTTTTCCAAGATATGCATTCATTATTAATAATGTGATGACACCAATAGTTTAGTTTAAAAGAATGTAAGTCCAATTAATAGAAGATATATCATGTTGTTATTTATGATCCTAATTTTTTTGTTATATATGATACTTGGGTATGTGCACAAAGTTGTGGTGTCAATAACATGACACATAAAGTTCTTTAAAAAAAAAAAAAATTCCAAAGCATGTGCATGCTATAGTGTGTGCATGCTTTGGAAAACTAAATTTTTTTATATGTGGACTACAAACCCACGACCCATTTTATTGTTTTTGGGTGTTTCATTGTTTCTCCTCAACAATTTCTATGCAAATTGGAAACATTGAAGAATTTTGTCACCTACCTCCTCAAAAAGTCTCCTCATCACTGAAGATCAATATCAGGATCATGTAGTACATTTTCTACTTTTTTTTTTGCATTGTTTTATATGTTTTTGCATTATTTTATAACATTTTACATTATTTTGTAGGTTTTTTCAGTTTTTCTTTAAATTGGTTTATTTATTTATATTACAATTGGTTTCTTATCAGGAAATGTGAATAATGAACCATGAAATCCCTAGTTAGATCAACAAAATCAAAATGAAAACCCTCCATAAGAAGAGTAAGAAATTCTACAGCCTCCACTAATTGGAAGACCTCCTCCTAGTACCCAAGAAAACATAATTAATGCAATAGAAAGAGGGAAAAATGAATTAGAAGCACTCATTGCTAGGTTGAAAGCTTGTGGACAAACGAGTCTAATGAGAGCACAATTGGCATCCTCCCTTAAGTCCATTATTACCCATATAGCTTCTATTAGTGGTTAGTTGGATATTTGGCATGTTAGGAGGGATGAATAAAGAAGATATTATGGAAAAAAAAAATCATATCAAGTTGTATAAAAAAAAGAAATAGAAAAAAGTAGCATTTGTGCATTGTTTAAAAAGCCTAGAGAACAAGATATTGTTAAACATACAACTAAAAGGTTCCCTATCCATTGGTGCATACATGATGGTATTAGAAGTAACTTTTGAGATGGATGGTGGATGGTATTTGATACCCCTCGCTACAATAATCACTAGGTTCCTATGTATTTCTTAAAGAAATTGTATTGTGAATTTGTCCTTGGGGAGATCCCCAATTATTTTGATATATTACAATCTTGGGGAGAGGTTAGGAGTCATGATTTTAGAGGCTGGAGGCACATCGTGACCCTAATGTAGTTAGGGCACCTATTCTCAAGTCATAGGGTGAGCATGTGATTATTCTTTTAGTTGTGAAGGAACATGTAGAGACCAACACTCTAGAGACTATCAACCCATTGACACAGACCCTCACTCATTACACTAGTCCAGTAGTTGAGGAGGAGTCTTCTATGTGTCACAATCACATGTGCACATCATGTGGATCTCTATACACATTTGATAGTCATGCTAGAGATAGTATGGATGATGGGCTAGTCAATGATGAGTTCTTGAGTGACACATTTGACATTGACACATATGTAAATTATGATTATAATAAACTAATTTAATCACATTTTTTTATGTATAGTGAATGACTAATTAATTAGCATGTATTGACATTGCTCAAAATTTAGGGTAAGAGTAATGTTGGCCCTAGTAGAGTTTCCATGGCCCCATTTTTTGTCCCATCGATGAGTCAAGAGGTATGTATCAATTTAATAATTTAAATTAATACATATGTTTATTGAGTAATCATCTGAAGGATTGACCAAAAAATTTATGCATGTACATTTGTTCTTTACTAGACCATTGACATTCACAAGGGACTCTAAGCTTAGGAAAGATACAAGCTTCGTAGAGGTAAATTTGTTTCATGTTAATTTAATTCATTTGATTATATTTGTTTCATTTTTCAAGTTACATGTAAAATGTATTATATAACATATAGCTGTTAATGTCTGAGACCTCTCCTCATCTTCACCAGTCTATTAATCATGGAGTCACTATCGCGATGGCTAGTTTAGAGCCCTTGACCGAGGTATGAAAGAATTTTCTTATTTTTAGTTGTTGTTTTATAATAGTTAGTATTCAAATTTCAAATGATATTTATAAGTGATTATATTGATTAAATTGGTTTAGCACCTTATTACACCCAATCATCCACAAGCCTTTGAGGTGGACGTACAAAGTGACTATTTTATGGTGGTAAGAAAATAATTAATTTTGTGTGTAAATTTATTTGATTTCAATGTATAATAATCATTGATTCGTATCAAGAGGACAAGTGAGCCTATGAGGAAGACCCCATCATCCCAATTATCTCCTTCCATAGGACGATCAAAGACTCTAGGGATTTTTTTTCCTTCCCCTCATGGGAAGGAGAAGGTATAGTTGATAGAAACACATGTATATAGATTAGTGGACATATATGTTGGATTTTATGTTAGTGGACATATTTGATATACATTTTATGTATATATGACATTTTATATTTGATGTATGACATATATTTGATGCATAACATTATTAGACTTATGACATTATTAGATAATATATGATATGTTTGTTCATGTATGACATTATTAGTAATCATAATATATCATATATGTTTGTTAATATATGACATTATTGGTTATAATAATTTATTATATGTTTGTTCATGTATGACATTATTGGTTATCATAATATATTATATGTTCATTCATATATGACATTATTGGTTATCTTAATATATTATATGTTTGTTCATGTATGACATTATTTATTGTCATAATATACATCATATTTTTCTTATTTATATTTTAAGTACATTGAACATCTATTTCATTTTAATGTAATTTGCATCCAAAATGATGCAAAGTGCTCACACCAAAAGCTAGTGGATTCTCAACAAGAACACTTTTAAGGAAAACTACCTTTCCCATCTTCGTAAGTGTCTTCAAAGACTCTTTTCAACTTAGTTGCAACATTGAAAAAACTTCTACCCAACTTCAAAAAACTACTTGATCACTTTCTCTATTCAAGACTTGGGAAGAAATAAGGGAAAAATGAGCAAATTTGAGAAATGGATCATAATAAACTTCTTGCTTCAAACTAGCACTTTCGAAACTTCAAGAAAAACCTAATAACTATCTCACAAAATTTAGTCTATCATCTATTCCATCTTTCTAAGAGATTCTTCAACATCCTATGAGTGAAAAAAATCTTCCAACATCCTATGACTATATTTTTTTTGCAACAACACGCAATTTGCTAATTTTAGGACAACTCTTTAAAAAGGGAAGTGTTTATATTTCAAACCCATGAAATGAATATTAAGACAAACAAAAGGATCCTTAACATCTTCCACTAATTCCATTTAGTGATAACATGCAGCTAAAGTGGTGTTTCATTCTGACAAAATACAAGGTTTTTGTTCTGAATAGAAAGTAATGATATTTGACAATAACTTAATGATCCTATATCCAGTTGGCAACTTCAAAGATCACTTCCCCATGGCATTTAGTGACTCTTAGGGATGATTTGGTTCAGCATGCCTAGGAATGTTTGAGTGGTCAATAGGATGGGAGGAGCTTGGAGCTAGTGTTTACTTAGCCTCCTAGAGCTAATGGAATAAATAGTTTGATCCCACGATGAAAGGTGAGAGAGATTTGATAGTTGGCAACTTTGTACTAGCCAACACTACTAGTTTTAGCTTCACTTGAGATGGCATTGCAAAATTAAAATAGAATAAGATCTCCAAAATGTGAGAGAGGTTATTGTAGGTCTCCACAACATGGTACAATTTGGTTTGGCATGCCCAAGAAAGTTTGAACACTCAACATGATGGGAATAGCTTGCGGCTTGGGTTTACTCAGCCACCTAGAGCTAATGGAATAGAGAATTTGATCCCACAAGGAATGATGAGGGAGATTTGGCAGTTAGCAACTTTGTACTAGCCAACACTACAAGTTTTAGCATCACCTAAGATGGGGTCACAAGATCAAAAATAGAATAAGATATCCAAAATATGAGAGATTTTATTGTAGGTCTCCACAACATGGTCCTATAGCACCTAGAATCACATCCATACCTCATACGCGGTCCAAGATATGCCCAATTAAAGATTGGTGCCCTGTGGCATTTAGTGACTCTTACGGACAGTTTGATTCAGTGTGCCCAAGAATGTTTGATCACCTAATAGGACGTGAGGAGCTTGGGACTAGGGTTTACTTGGCCACTTGGAGCTAACATAATAGATAGTTCAATTCCACAAGGAATGATGAGGGAGATTCAATAGTTGGCAACCTATTACTGGCCAACACTACAAGTTTTAGCATCACCCAAAAAGGGGTTGCAAAATCCAAATGGAATAAGATCTTCAAAAAGTGAAAGTGATTATTGTAGGTCTCTACAACATGGTCCTATAGCACCTAGAATTGCATGCATACCTTGCACGAGGTCTAAAATATGACTTGTCAAAGATCACTTCCCTATTTCTTTTAGTGACTCTTAGGGATGATTTGGTTCGCCATGCCTAAGAATGTTCAAGCATTGAACAAGATAGGAGGAGCTTTTAGCTAGGGTTTACTTGACCACCTAGAGCTAAAATAATAGATAGTTTAGTCTCATGATAAAAGGTGAGAGAGATTTGATAGTTGGCAACTTTGTACTAGCCAACACTACAAGTTTTAGCATCACTCGAGATGAGACAGCAAAATCAAAATGGAGTAAGATCTCAAAAAAGTGAGAGAGGTTATTTTAGGTCTTCACAGTGCAGTCCTATAGCACCTAGAATGACATCCATACCTCACACAAGATCTGAGATACGTCTCATCAAAAATTTGTTCCCTACATGGTATTTAGTGACTCTTAGGGATTATATAGTTCAACGTGCCTGATAATGTTTGAGAACTCAAAGGGATGGGAGGAGCTTCATGCTAGGGTTTACCTAGCCACTTGGAGCTAATAGAACATATAGTTTGATTTCACAATAAAAGGTGAGAAAGATTCAATAGTTGGCAACTTTGTACTAGCCAACACTACAAGTTTTAGCATCACCCGAGATGGGGTTGCAAAATCAAAATAGAATAAGATCTCCAAAAAGTGAGAGAGCTTATTGTAAGTCTCTACAACATGGTTCTATAGCACCTAGAATTACATCCATACCTCACACAAGCTTTGAGATATGCCCTGTCAAATGGTGTTGCCCTATGGAATTTAGTGACTCTTAGAGACAATTCAGTTTGTTGTGTCTTAGAATGTTTGAATTCTCAATGAGATGGGAAGAGCTTGGGGCTAGTGTTTACCTAGCCACCTAGAGCTAATGAAATAGAGATTTCAATCCCATGATGAAAGGCAAGAGAGATTTGATAGTTGACAAATTTTTACTGGCCAACACTAGAAGCTTTAGCATCATCCAAGATGGGGTAACAAAATTAAAATAGAATAAGATCTCAAAAAAGTAAGAGCAGCTATTGTAGGTCTCCATAACATGGTCCCATAGCACCAAAAATTATATTCATACTTCACATGAGATTTAGTGACTCTTAGGGACAATTCAGTTCGGCATGCCTGAGAATGTTTGAGCACTCAATGGTATAGGAGGAGCTTGGGGCTAGGGTTAAATTAGCCACCCAGAGGTAACAAGATAGATAGTTTAATCCCATGAGGAACAATGAGAGAGATTCAATAATTGGCAACTTTGTACTAGCCAACACTACAAGTTTCAACATCACCCGAGATGGGGTCATAAAATTAAAATAGGATAAGATCTCCAAAAAGTGAGAGAGGTTATTGTAGGTATCTACAACACATTCCTATAGCACCAAGAATTTCATCCATACATCACATAAGCTCTAAGATATGCCCCATCAAAGATTTCTTCCCTATGGTATTTAGTGACTCTTAGGGATTATTCAGTTTAGGATGCTTGAGAATGTTTGAGTGGTCAACAAGACATGAGGAGCTTGGGTTTAGGGTTTACCTAGCCACTTAGAGCTAATAGAATAGACGATTCGATCTCATGATGAAAAGTGAGAGAGATTCAACAGTTGGCAACTTTGTATTGGCCAACACTACAAGTTTTAGCATCACCTGAGATGGGGTTGCAAAACCAAAACGTAATAAGATATCCAAAAAGTGAGAGAAGTTATGGTAGGTCTCTGCAACATATTCCTATAGCACCTAGAATCACATTCATACCTTGTACGAGCTTCAAGATATGCCCCGTCAAAGATCACTGCCCTATTGCATTTAGTGACTCTTAGGAACAATTCAGTTTGATATGCTTGAGAATATTTGAGTGCTCAATAGGATAGGAGGAGCTTGGGGATAGGGTTTACTTGGACACTTGGAGCTAATAATATAGATAGTTTGATCCCATGACATATGGTGAGAGAGATATGACCAAGATATGTATGCCTAGGCCTCTTTGTGCAAGATACAAGAAAAAGTTTCTTATTAGGCAATATTGGGTCTTTTTTAGTTTTTGGTCAAGATAGCCTAGGATTAGGTGTTTTTAGTTGTTTTTTAATAGTTTGAAACCTTTTGCAAGTCCTACAAGTGAAATCTAGTGACTACCTTTTTAATATAATGACCAATAGTTGGCTTAACTCCCCACGCCTTCTCATTCCTACAAAGGAAAGCTTAATATATAGAAGAATTACAGCTACATCTATTAAATATATAAAGGAAGATATAGAAAACCTACTTAATAGAGAGATTAATATTTTAAAAAAGGACATTTTTGAAGAAAATGGTTATCTTGGTGCCATCTAGGGTATGATAATTACTTAAGATAAAGAGACAAAACCTACAACTATTGGTAAAAAGTGCAACAAAAAAATTTAGATAGAGAAGTAACAAGTGCTATAGAATTATCAATGGAGCAATGTGAAGTGAAGCTTCAAACTAGCTCATTAGTTGGCAAATAATTTGATCATGCACTCATTCTAGCACAACAGATGTTTCAATTATAAATTCATATTCATCAATGGCCTTGCATTTATAGGACTTGGAAAGCTAGGATACTCAAGATGGGCATGTGATGGGGAAGCCTTAGATAGACTAGCTACTCTATGCTTCTAATCCTCAACTAGATCTAAGTTTTCTTCTAACACCTGTAATGGTCTCTAGGATTTATTTATAGTCAAGGATCCCCTTGACCTACGCAATCCTAGCCACCAAGCTGTAAGTTTGCTCTCTAGCAACCAACTCTTTATAGGCTTATAAGGGTCATTTATGATTTTTCACCAACACAAGCTCTAACAGGGATTGTGAGTATTTTTATAGAGGTTTTACAACCTATTCCACATGATCAAAGTGACAGTCAAGTTGGGTTGATACCCAATTTAATAGTTCCTTCATAAATAGGGCTATTAGAGGAGCCCCAAATAGGCCTCTTTGCGGATTTCTAAGGATTTTACCAAAATTTCCTTAAGGTTTCATCAGATATGGTAAAAATAATAATTATTTTCAATGATCAGCCCTAATTTATTTTTGTGGTCTTGAGCCACCAAAAATTTGTACAACAATTATGCTAAAATTAAGGGTTTTTGAGGGTTTTGAGGGTTCCCTGCTGTCCTCACCTTTTAAATGCCTTTCCAATATTATCAAAACTTCTCCTCCACATCATAATACCTTATAATATTGCTATTGAATCCCTCCAAAGTTCTTGGCTTAAAACTCACTCCTCTGCATTCTAGAGCCAATTTTCTATTGTCTACTCCTAGTTCGATACTGTTGTATTGACCTAGGGCAAGCTCAAAAAAAAATGTTACATGTGCATCCAAGGGCCCTATACTTTTGGACATTTGATGAAAAAACAAGGTTCAAATAATGAAGAATATTCCTCCACATTTTCCAATCCTCAAATAAGCACAAGTTAGGCTTCTTCATAGAATATCATCTAAGCCATGTGTCGGTTACAACCACTGCACTGATATGGTAGTCTAAACCTTCACCATCTATAACCGAGTGATCCAATTTATGTTTGGCTTGGAAACAATAACATAAATAATAATATATCTCTTCTTCATTGTCTTTAGGTGCAATAATAGAAAAAAAATGGCCTCCAATGATAAATGTAAAAAATATGGTCATTAATTCAAAAAATACTTAAGTAAAAGTTATAAAGTTACCTATTGAAATTATATATATATATATATAAATAGGTTGCACTAGATCAGACTAGCGATCAAAGTTAATGGATGAATCTACCTTTACAATTTTCAGTGCTTGTGGGGAATGATAGATGTCAATTGGCTCCAAAACTAATATATCCCATTTGTCCACCCATTAAGTCAACTCACACTCATCCCAATTTTCCTCTGCACATGATGGACAATAGCGTGTCATTTTTTGTGTGTGGATGCTCCATGAACCTACATCAGATATTCTAAAAGAGTGCAACTCAATTGATCTTGTTACTATGCAACAATCCTCATATGGTGCAATGTTAATATTATCTATTGATCAAAAAAAATCTATGGACCCTAGACTCACCTTCCTTACCTGGACCCATTGTAGCGTTGCACCACCAAAAGATGGATTTTGGATATGTCAATATTTCTCCATATTTGTACTTTAGTTCTTCATGAGCTAAGGCTCTTTTGATGCATGTGCCTACACCATTGTGCTCTCCCTTTCCATGACCAGCCTCTGTGAAATTGCACATATATTGAATTCTAGACAACCTATGCATCCAGCTCAACCAATAGAACATCCATGCATTCTTCAATTGAGATGCACAATTGTTTGACCAAATAATGTGTTGATGATGTGGTATGCCCCTATTAGCCAAATCTCCATAAAATAGTTGAAAACAACCATGTACAAACTTTGTAAAATGTGATCGATCATCGTTGATTAAAAAATAGTACTCACTCAAAATATTCTTGTTATCCTCTATACTTGTAGGTGAATGAATGAATGTTATGTGAACAAATATGGAAACCTATTGAGAAGTATAATACTTTGCTTGCACCTCATTTTGTTTTTGTAGAGTGTGTTCTTTGTGAAGTCTACAACATATATACTGGTATCCAGTGGAAACATATCCTTGCACAACTTGAATTGCAAATCCAGCCATCGAGCTCTATGTGTATATCTTGCATACTCATACATAATCTTTTCACAAAAAATCATTATGAACTCATGCACTAGAATCTTTTCAATGACTAAATCACATCTTTTACCCTTTTTCCCATCTTTTAGAACATATGTCATTGTCTTATATTTTCTGTAATCTACTATTTCATTTCCAATTGCATGTGTACTATCCATATGTTCACAAGCTAATAAAAGTTGCAAAGAACCACAAAACAAGCATGTACCATCCAATCATTATGTCTTGTAAAATTGTTGGATGTCCCTTATTTAACATAAAATGTTGGATATGAATTCCCTTGAGGATCTAGGAGGCTCATTCATGTCACAATCCTACAAAACAAACTTAAAATACAAAAATGCACATATATGCCTAAAAGCATCAAAATGGTTAGAAAATTCAATATGTATCCTAGATCCATCAAAATGGTTAGAAAATTGTGTATATGTGATTTATCTTCACATAAAAAAGTTTACACATCTCAAAAAATCTTTGACTTATTCAAATCTCAAGATACATACTAATAAATTTTGCAAACAATTGTGTCTGAGTTGAGTCCAATTTTTTTTTGCATGTGGGTCATGATATTGGCTACCAATCCTCCTTCTTACAACATCTCTTTGATTAAGGGAAACATGTGTGTTATTTGCAGAAAAATCTTCGATCAATGATTTCAAACCTTCACTAATTTCTTTATCCTTTTGTGTTAGTCTACCACTAAATGTCCATAACTCATTTTTTTGTTGAATCTTCCAATCTCTCATGCCTTAGCATGGCTCTCCTTAGAGTACCTCTACTGATTTTCAATGTTTTACTTTTCTTTCTCATGAGTCAAGATTTCTTCATTTGGGTACTTACTATTGTCTATGTAAGTACTTGTCTTGTGATATTACTATCTTTGTTGTGTGATTTAGAACCCCCTTCTTCATAAGTACTCATTATATTCTTTACAATACTTTTTTCATTTGAATCATCCATTTTTCTTAGCCCAAGAATATTCATGATAGGCCTAAATTTCAAATTTCTCATCATTTTAACAAATAATTGGCATTGACCTATAATATTTAATTCTTCAAAGAATAATCTCCACATACAATCAACTTTTCTTTGACAAGTATGCTTGCTAATCTTGTTAGGCATTGATTTCAAAATTTTAGTATCAATATCAATCAAATATTTTGGTCTTCTAAAATGAATTCTAGAAGGACTCATAATCTCTTCTATTCCCTCAACATTTTGAACATCAGAATAAGGTTGAGTGCTTTGCATACCTTGAACCGAAGATGATATGCCTTGGCAATAAGATACAAAAGGTGGAATATCACCTACTTGATATGTTGATGTTGTGACTTCAACATGACATGATTAAGTGTGTACATCATTGGATGTTCAAATTAGTGTCTCTTCAACATGTGATGATGATATGCCTACAACATTGGAAGATGGTGTAGCTTCACAACTCAATTGTCTTCTTGAGCATAATAGTGTCATTTGTTCTTGTTGTCTTTCCAATTCTTTCTCTTTGTTTCTTTGTATCAATTTTTCTTGTTGTTGTTTCAAAGACATTTCTTCATTATTGCTTTGTAATTTTCTTTGTTCACATGGTAGTTTCATTTTATCTCTTTTAATTTGGAAATCTCTCTCCCTCTCTTCCATTGTTTGAGTTTTTAGTTTCTTCCTAGCCATGATGATGATTTCTATATGTCAAAGTATTTAAACATCTAAATTACTTACAATTTGTAAATTACAAATCATTCAAATACATATACAAATTACAATTATTTCAATGAATAACTAATATATATTAATCAACTTGTCAAATTTCTAACCATTTCCAAATATCAATTGATTCAAACATACAATTTTCAATGAATTCATTATATATTAAACAATATGTCAAACTATAATAAAATTTGTCTCTATATAATAACAAAGAATATTTAAAAAGGATTGCATTAACCTTTTCTAAAGAAATAATATTAAAAAAGCCTTCAAATAGTGTATTTGATGATTGAATTTGGGGTTTGCTAGCTTCAAATAGAATGAAATAATGTTCAAAAAGCCTTCAAATAGTGTTTGCTAACTTTCAACAACATGAAACCCATGTTTTCTGTCAAGATAATATAATACAAAATAGACAAAAATAAAAATATGGATTAGTAGGGACCCAAACTTTTGTGATGACCATTTTTTGGTGTTTTCATATAGTGTGTATGCAGTATAGTACATACACACTATAGAGTATACACAATATAGTGCATATGCACTATGTGAAAAATAATCTCTCCCTATCCCACCATCCCCCATCCCCTACTCTCTCTTGCTCTCTCTCTCTCCTCTCCTATCCCCTAATCTCTCTCTCTCTTAGGTTACTCACTCTCTCTATGTATCTCTCTCTCCCACTCCCTCTCCCATCGCCTACTCTCTCTCAGACTCTCTTTTACTCTCCCTCTCACACCACCTACTCTCTCTTGCTCTTCCTCTCCAATAGCTTACACACTCTCTCTCACTCTCTCTCCCATCCCCTACTCTCTCTCTCATTCTCTCACCCCCTACTATCTCTCAATCTCTCTCTCACATCCCCTACTCTCTCTTAGACTACTCTCTCTCTCTCTCTCTCTCTCTCTCTCTATATATATATATATATATATATATATATATATATATCCCTCTGCCACTCCCTCTCCTACTACCTACTCTCTCTCTCTCTCTCTCTCTCTCTCTCCTGTCCCCTACACACACACTCTCTCTCTCACTCTCCCTATCCCACTACCTACTCTCTCTCTCTCATTCTCTCTCCCATCCCCTACTCTTTCTCTCTCACTCTCCCTCTCCCAATGCCTAATTTCTCTCACTCTCTCTCCCATCTTTTACTCTCTCTCTCTCTCTCTCTCTCTCTCTCATCCCCTACTCTATCTCTCATAGACACACACTCCCATCCCCCCTCTCTTTCTCTCCCTCTCCCACCAATTCTTCCACTACCTACTCTCTCTCACTCTCTCTCTCTCATCTCTGCTCTCTCTCTTATACACACTCCCATCCCCCTCTCCCTCTCCCTCTCCCTCTCCCACTACCTACTCTCTCTCACTCTCTCTCTCTCTCACATCCCATACTCTCTCTCACACTCTCTATCTCCCATCCACTACTCTCTCTCTTATATACACTTCCATCCCCCTATCTCTCCCTCTCCTACTCCCTCTCTCACCACCTACTATCTCTCACACTTTATCCCCTACTCTATGTCTCTCTTAGTCTAATCCCTCTCTCTCTCCTCTCCCATCCCCTACTCTCTCTCTCTCTCTCTCACTCTCCCTCTCCCACTCCCTCTCCCATTGCTTATTCTTTCATTGTCTTGACCTCTCTCATCCTCTAATCTCTCTCTTAGACTACTCTCCCTTGCTCTCTCTCCTCTCCCATCTCCTACTCTCCCTCTCACTCTCTCTCCTCTCCCATCCCCTACTCTCTCTCTCACTCTCTCTCCTCTCTCATCCCCTACTCTCTCTCTATATATCTCCCTCTCCCACTCACTCTCCCACCACCTACTCTCTCTCTCACTCTCTCCCATCCCCTACTCTCTCTCTCTCTCTCTCTCTCTCTCTCTCTCTCTCTCTCTCTCGTGTGCGCTCCCCCCCACTACCAACTCTCTCTCACCCCTCTCCAATCACCTACTCTCTCTCTTTCACACACACACACACACACACACACACACACTCCCATCCCCCCTCTCTCTTTCCTTTCCCATCTCCTACTCTCTCTCTCTCACACACACACATACTCCCATACCCCTCTCTTTGGCTCTCCCTCTCACACTCCCTCTCTCACTGACTACTCTCTCTCATTTTCTCTCTCTCTCCCTCTGTACTCTCTCTCTGCCATTCCCTACTCTCTTTTCCACCTCCTTCTCTCTCTCAAACACTTCCTCTCTCTCTCTCTCACTCTCTTTCCTCTCTCCCATCCCCTCTTTTCTCCCTCTCTCTCAAAAACACACACTCCCATCCCCCTCTCCTCTCTCTCTCTCTCTCTCTCCCACCACCTACTCTCTCTCAATCTCTCTCTCCCACATCCCCTACTCTCTCTCTCTCTCTCTTTCTCCAACCGCCTACTCTCTCTCCCATCCCCTACTCTCTCACTCTTACTCTCCCTCCCATCCCCTCTCTATCTTCTTGCTCTCCCTCGACCACTCTCTATCCCACTACCTCCTCTCTCTTCAAATCCCCTACTTTCTCTCTCTATCTCCCATCCCCTACTCTCTCTCTATCTTTCTCTTCCATTCCCTCTCTCTTGCTCTCCTTCTCCCACTCCCCCTCCCACTTCCTAATCTATCTCCCTCACTCTCTTTCTCCCCCATTCCCTACTCTCACTCTCTCTTTCCCACTCCCTCTCTCTCTCTCTCTCTCTCTCTCTCTCTCTCTCTCTCTCTCTCTCTCTCTCTCTCTCTCTCTCCCTTTCTACTCTCTCTCCCATCCCCTACTCTCTCTGCCACCCCTTATTCTCTCTCTCTCTCCCATCCCCTATTCTCTCTCTTTTGCACCTCTCTCTCTCTCTCTCTCTCTCTCTCTCTCTCTCTCTCTCTCTCTCTCTCTCTCCCCCCCCCCCCCCAATCCCCTACTCTCTCTCTCTGCCACACCCTTCTCTCTCTCACTCACTCTCTCTTCAATCCCCTACTCTCTCTTTTCTACCCCCTACTCTCTCACACTCTCTCTCCCCCATCCCCTACTCTCTCTCTCTCTCTCTCTCTCTCTCTCTCTCTCTCACACACACACACACACACACACACACACACACACACATCCATCCCTTTCTCTCTATCTCCCTACTCTCTCTTTCTCTCCTATCTCCTACTCTCTCTCTCTCTCTCTCTCTCTCTCTCTCTCCCATCCCCTACTCTCTCTTTCTCTCTCTCCATCCCTCTCTCCCTATCCCACCTCCTCTCTCTCTCTCTCTCTCTCTCTCTCTCTCATCCCCTACTCTCTCTTTCTCTCTCTCCATCCCTCTCTCCCTATCCCACCTCCTCTAATCCCCTACTCTATCTCTATTTCTCCCTCCCTTCCTCTCTCCCTATCCCACCTCCTACTCTCTTCCCATCTTCTAATCTCTTTCATTATCTACCCTCTCTACCTTTCTCCTTCCCTCTCTACTAAAATTTAGGTCTTAATAGTGCATGCACACCAAAGCGTGCATGCACTTATTATGACCCAAATTTAAAAAGCTTTAGATAGTACATGTGTGCTATAGTGCATACACACTATTCAAAGCTTTGCATTCTACCAAGCCTAAGGCTTAGTTTTTCCTTGGGGATCCAACCCAAAGGTTTGGAGTTTCTAAATTGGTCTAAGATGTGTTTTTCTGCAAACATACAAAAAATGATTGATTTTTCTTGTGTGCTCTCCTTCAAGTTTCTTCATGGCTGAGCATCGAAAAAATTAGGTTACATGACATTGTAGGTCTTTGTGTTAGGTATATAACCATATAATTTATTTTTTATTTGAACTAGTTCAAGCCATTCAACTATCATTTCTTTTAAATGTATGTCCATTTTTTGTCACAAAATAAGATGTGCTAATTGGGTTGTACATTTCAACTCATTCATTGAATTTGGAAACAACTTAGTTTTTTAGAAACTAGACTCTATTCTACACACTTTGAAAAAAAGAAGTTTTGATTTTAGAATAGTTTTCAATCATTTTTAGGGGAAGCACATATATATTCCACATTTTTGGGATGTGTCCAATTAAGAAATTCATTAAAAAATACACATTATAAAATTACCCAAAAATTTGGGATAAACTACATAGTGTTAGGTAACTTTTGACTAGAGCAATTATAAAATTTCAAGAAAAAAGTTAAAATTTTAGGGGGCCCACACTTTGTAATGTGTTATGTTTTTTTTTGAATAAACAGTACCACTGTCTATGGCCCCCTTTTTTAAGGACCTAAAACTAAACCATTTGAAAAAAATTAGTAGTTTAGAAACTAGATTCAAAGGACTAATACTTTTATTTTTGTCATATGTTAAAATTTTGAGCATAACTATCTTCAAATTCTTGTTAAAGTTCATAAATTGTTGATTTTAGAAAAAAAGGTGTCCACATGTACCCCCTTTTGGCACCACAACTTGGTACACTTACCCACTTATCTCATATTAGTATATAACTCAAGAGATATATATTAAATATGTGTGATTTTAATACATGTTTGACCATGCATAATCATAAATTTAAGTTTTTATTAATCAAACTAATACAAGAAATACTCTTCCATAATATTAATTTTAACTCTACATTATTCTATAAACATATAATACTCATGTCAGAGAGGGACTTTGAGCTCGAAGACTAGTATGCTCATTAAGTAGATGAGTATTATATTTCAATTGCAAGAGTAGATGATAATTCAATGATTGAAGTTGGAAGCTTCATCTATAGATATAATAAAGAATGGTTAAAAATAAAGAGTGAGCATTAGGAAGAATAGCACATGTAAACACATGTAAACTACCAATTTTCAAAAGAGATTAGTTATGATTTTACCCCACCATTAGGTCATAAGGATTTTAATATTTGAAATGTAATAGTTTCATATTTGCAATATGAATTGTTTTGATTTGTATCTTAATTGGAATTGCACTCTTTTTTCCCTTAAAATTATTTGATAGATAGATCATTTA